>CM062817.1:1195738356-1196035856 GCA_031772625.1 Pinus tabuliformis | reverse complement strand
AGGTGTTAAGCCTCTTAAAGGCATGCATCATTATCAATTCGCTTATACCAAAGTTAAGGTATATTGGTTAGCTAATGAGTGAAGATATGTCAATCTAACTTTAGTACAAGTAATGGCATATTAATGTTTGAAAATTATGGAAACCCTTCAAGCATCCAAGTTGAAATCCCAAATTGGAGAAATCAAAGGTACATGTTTGATCAAGAGATATGTCCATCTAGATAGAAATCTTACCAAATCGATGGTTACAAAACCCTAAAGTGGTTGCAAGGTAACTACCCTGGGGGTCTGCTTTGTAGTTTTCCATTTGCAATACGAAGCTATGAATAGGAGTCACTCCTCACCCTTAGGGTTTCTTCACAGCCAGAATGCCTTTGCACTATTAGACTGCAACTATGGCATGGCCATAATAATACCTGGTTGATATACCATGGGTAATGTTTGTTTGCATTTTTTTTCCACAATTCCTGATCCAGGTGGATATTGGTGGCCACTTGCCAAGTCCACCTGGACCCCCACCATTGTCTTTCTCAGCATTTTCAGTTTCCTTAATTGTAGCACAACTTACTATTTTTAGCAGTTTTTCGGGTCCTGAACTTCCGGAGCCGTTGTGAGGCCCTAAAGGACATTTTTTGGGGAATCCGGGGGCAACATGGTTCTATGGAAATGTTTCCCGTTCCAACAACGATAGTGCTCGGATAGATCTTTCTAATGAGCTATTGTACGCGTCAAACGGAGATCATATGCCAAAGTTACGACCCCGGGAAGTTGGTGTACCAATTTACCCCAAACGGGGCCCACAGTTTGGTGTTTCATCTCCTAGGGTTAGGTTTTGGAATGTTAAGGGTTTTTCCATTGTTTCTCAACAATAAATAGGCCTTCGAGCCTCATTGTAACACAGTTCAGAGGCATGTAGCCATCACATCTCTTCTCAGAGATAAGCTACCATCGCCCTAGCTGGTTTATTTCCATTTCTGGTTGTAAGCATATTTCAGTATTTTCCATTAATGAAATGAAGTATTATTTCCGCTGCATCTTTGCGTATATGGTTATCTCTGTAATTTGTTGCGTTCCTGTTTAAATCCGGATCAGTGGTATAAGAGCGGTCTGCTTTTCCTCTGTTTTTCTTTGCATGTCCCCAACAAGGTCGGGATATAAGGAGTTAGGGCTTGAACTGGTTGAACCTTTGCAAGACCAGCCTCGCAAATCCCGACGGCCTCCCATGGCGGACGAGAAGAAAGACGAGGGGGCAAGAGATCCCATCAAAATATTGCTCGAAGAAGCCCTCGAGCGACAACGGAACGCGATGATGGACAACTTTGCCCAGATCCTTCAGCGGCTACCCAGAAGCGGCGCATCGGCTTCCAGCAGCTCCTCTGGAAACGCCACACCCTTTAAGGTACAAGTTAATTTTGAAATCCCCATATTCGAGGGTCAGATAGACACCGATGCCATAGATAAATGGTTAAATCTGCTAGAGGGTTATTTTTCTGTTCATGAATTTTCGAGTCGGGAAGAGATTGTTTTTGCTCTTCTCAAAGCAACCCCCCACGTCAAGGACTGGTGGGAAACCTACTGCGAGCAGAAGGATGAAAGTACTGGCTCACTATTTTCAGTCGCACCCACCTGGGATTCGTTCCGGGATGCCATCAAGGAGCAGTACTACCCTGTCGGAAGCTATGAGGATGAATACATAAAGTGGACCACGCTGCGGCAGGGAAGGGACCAAGACGTTCCAGAGTTCACCAATCTGTTCCATACCCTTCGCACAAAGTTGGGTATCAAGGATTCGGAGCAACATTTGATACTCAAATACCGTGGCTGCCTGCACAAGTACATCCAGGAAGAAATACAATTCCTAAACATCCCCTCGCTCGGCGCAGCATACTGATATGCCGTCAAGGTCGAGCAGAAGTTTAAACAAAAGAAGCGAGACTTTGGATCTGCGAATCCAAAGTAGGGGAAAGGTGCCCCTAAACCACAGAACAAAGGACAGAGCCAAGGCGGGACAGCCCAAGACAACCAGCCGAAGCTGCAAGCAAAGGACAACGCCGCGAAGCCGAGAAAGGACACTGGAAAATGGTGCGAGTTCCATAAGAGCTCCACTCACAACACAAGTGAGTGTCGGGCCAAGAAGTCACTGGTGGCTGAGCTAAAGGTTTCAGAATCAGATGCATGTTCCGACTCTAAGTCAGAACCCGATAAAGGGTATGAAAAAGGGAAGCAGATCATTGATGTGGATCCCAGCGCCACTGTTGCTACCGCAAAAATCCAAAAAAATGAACCCGAAGATCCAGAGGAGGAGTAGCGTCTCTTCCACTCCCAGATGTGGGTAAAGGGCTCCCCGATACAGTTCATTGTTGATAGCGGGAGTCAAAAGAACCTCATCTCGGCAGAGGTTGTGAAGCGGTTGGGCTTACCGACCACAGCACATCCACAACCATACACCATTGGGTGGCTTCACCAAGGGCGAGATCTTCGCGTGAGTCAGCAGTGTCGCCTTCCATACAACATCAAGCCCTTCACGGATGAGGTATTGTGTGACATTGCTCCCCTTAAAGTTTGTGATGTATTACTAGGACAACTATACTTCTGGAAGCGACATGCTGTGTATGAATCAAGGCCCCGTGCTGTTATTATTACATTGGGAAATAAGTTGTTCAGGATACCAGAGGTAGCACCACCTGTTGCCATCTCTTTGATTACTGCAAAACAATGCAGTAAGATCATTTCCAAAACCAGGAAATTTGTTTTCCTGATGATACGCCCTCAAGGGAAGAAGAAGACAGTGGCCGCGGCCTCCAAACGGGGTCCCTCTGCACGATAGCTACAGATGGACAAGATTGTGGAGGAGTACGAAGACATCTTCACCTCCCCCGCAGGGGTTCCTCTGCTCTGTCAAGTTAAGCACTCCATCGATCTGACCCCAGGTGCGCCGCTACCCAATGGACCAATTTATCGGCGCTCCATTCTGGAGAACAATGAAATCAAGAGGTAGATTCAGGAGCTCCTGCAGAAAGGTCACATCCGTCCGAGTTCATCGCCCTGTGGGAGCCCGATCGTGTTGGTACAGAAGAAGGATGGGACGTGGAGACTCTGTATTGACTGTCGGGTGTTGAACAAGATCACTGTCCGTAATAGGTACCCGATCCCGCGGATTGATGACCTCCTAGACCAACTAAAGGGGGCAAAATATTTCAGCAAGATTGATCTGAAGTCAGGATATCACCAGGTACCAATCGAACCCTCAGATGTGTGGAAGACTACCTTCAAATCCAAGGAGGGCCTCTTCGAATGGTTGGTCATGCCTTTCGGATTGACGAATGCTCCTGCAACCTTTATGAGGCTAATGGATGACATCTTGAGGCCATTCACCAACTCCTTTGTAGTAGTATACTTGGATGACATTCTGATCTTCAGGCAGAGTTGGGAAGAGCACCTCCACCACATCCGACAGGTTCTCCAAACACTGCGGCAACACAAGCTATGTGCCAATTTGGAGAAATGCACTTTTGGCATGACCCTTGTTCAGTATCTGGGATACATCATTGATGAACAGGGGGTGCATGTCGATCCAGCCAAGGTCCAAGTCATTCGGGATTGGCCCTCTCCAACCACTCTAACAGAGCTCCGCAGCTTTCTAGGTCTTGCCAACTTCTACCGCAGGTTTGTGCTGGGGTTTTCTCATATTTCTTGGTCCTTGAGTCAAGTCACCAAGGGAGAGGCGAAATCAAAATTATTTTGGTCTGAATCTCAACAGAAGGCATTCAAGGAGTTGAAGGATCGCCTCTGCATAGCACCAGCGCTTGCATTACCAGATTTACAACAACCATTTGAGGTCGAGACAGATGCCTCTGACTATGCTATTGGGGCAGTCCTTACTCAACATGGACATCCAGTGGCATATCACAGTGAAACACTTTCAGACACAGTCCGGAGGTACCCCACTTATGATAAAGAGATGTATTCCATTGTACAAGCCTGTCGACAATGGAAGCATTACATTTTGGGGAAGGAAACGGTCATCCACACATACCACCGACCCCTGCAGTTCATACAGACCCAAGGGAAATTGTAGAATGATCGCCATTAGAAGTGGTCTACATACCTGCAACAGTTTCACTTGAATATCAAGTATAAAAAGGGCAGCACCAATAATGTTGCAGATTGCCTCAGTCGACCACCGATCATGGCGCTGACCACCGTGCTCAACTCTTGTGGGCACGAGACTTCTGATTGGCCACTTCTCTACAAAAGTGACCTAGAATTTGGCCACACATACCAGACACTCTTGGAGAGTCGGCATGTTGCAGATTTTCACCTCCAGGATGCCCTATTATGCCACCTCGGTCACCTTTGTGTTCCTTCAAGCGAGCGTGCCAAGATGATTTGTGAAGCACACTACAGTCGGGCTGCTGGGCATTTCGGGGTCGAGAAAACAGTGGCAGTACTGCAAAATTATTTCTATTGGCTGAATCTTCGACAGGATGTTGGGAAGTACATCCGATCATGTACTACCAGTGCCATTGCCAAACCGACCATTAAGAAGCACGGCCTCTATACCCCGTTGCCTACCCCTAGTCGACCTTGGGAATCCATCTCCATGGATTACATGTCAGGCCTTCCTTCCACTAAGCAGGGAAATGACTGTGTTTTTGTGGTCGTCGACAGGTTCTCGAAGATGGCCATTATGGTGGCATGCAAGAAGAATATCACAGCAGAAGCCACTGCTAAACTCTTCTTTGAACGAGTGTGGGTGCACTTTGGGATCCCACAGTCTATCATCTCAGATCGGGACAGTCGTTTTCTCAGCACATTTTGGTCTAGTCTCTGGTCAATGCTGGACACCAAACTCACGAAGTCCACAGCCTTCCATCCTCAAACGGATGACCAGACAGAGGTTGTCAATAGAATGATTGTGCACATTCTGCGCATGTATAACTCAAAGCATCCACGCACATGGGACGAGAGCCTCCTCTATGTTCAGCACAGCTACAACCGAGCTCTTCACAGCTCCACTGGCCATAGCCCTTTTCAGGTGGGTTTGGGATTCCAGCCACTATGCCCCATTGATGTGGCCATGCCACTTGCAGCTACTCACATGAATTCAGCTCATGTACAGTCTGAAATAGATAAGGCCACCAGCTTCATTGAGCGCATCCAACATATTCGCCAGCAGGTCCATGACATTCTTGAGAAATCAAATGCCAAGTACAAGCAGCGACATGATCAACATCGGGTGCCACACAAGTTTCAGGTGGGCGACAAAGTCTGGTTGCATTTGCAAAAGGAACGCCTTACTGGAGCCTATCGAAAATTGAGACCACTCCGATATGGTCCTTACACCATTACTAAGGCTATGGGAGACAATGCATTTGAGCTCAGCATTCCCCCATTCCTTGGCCTGCACCCAGTGTTCAATGTGGACCGCCTTCGGCCATACTTTCCACCATTGCAGAACAGCTCAAACCCACAGAATTAAATCCAGATTGCATGGAGAAAGCTGCAACTAATCGAATCATGGACACACAGATCAAGAACACTCGCCAACAGAATATCCAACTATATCGAGTTGTCAAAGCAGGTCAACTCCTTCAGCAGGGCAAGTGGCTCACCAGGGAACAAGTTCAGCAGAAGTTTCCTCATCTCATGGAGGAGCTCAACGCAATGGGGACCATTGCTTCCTAAGGGGGGAGGAATGATCCAGGTGGATATTGGTGGCCACCTGCCAAGTCCACCTGGACCCCCACCATTGTCTTTCTCAACATTTTTCAGTTTCCTTAATTGTAGCACAACTTACTATTTTTAGCAGTTTTTCGGGTCCTGAACTTCCGGAGCCGTTTTGAGGCCCTAAACGATGTTTTTTGGGGAATCCAAGGGCAACATCGGTCCATGGAATGGACCGATGTTGCCCGTTCCAACAATGATAGTGCTCGGATAGATATTTCTAATGAGCTATTGTACGCATCAAACGGAGATCATATGCCAAAGTTACGACCCCGGGAAGTTGGTGTACCAATTTACCCCAAACGGGGCCCACAGTTTGGCGTTTCATCTCCTAGGGTTAGGTTTTGGAATGTTAAGGGTTTTTCCATTGTTTCTCAACAATAAATAGGCCTTCGAGCCTCATTGTAACACAGTTCAGAGGCATGTAGCCATCACATCTCTTCTCAGAGATAAGCTACCATCGCCCTAGCTGGTTTATTTCCATTTCTGGTTGTAAGCATATTTTAGTATTTTCCATTAATGAAATGAAGTATTATTTCCGCTACATCTTTGCGTATATGGTTATCTCTGTAATTTGTTGCGTTCCTGTTTAAATCCGGATCAATTCCATAATGAATCCATTAGATATCTTAGATTTTCCATAGAGGTTTTTCCCTTATGTCAACTAGGTTCTTATTTTTATTTTCCTAACCTGCGCTACTCAAAATCCAGTGTAGATCTCATTGACTCTTGGGATGGGGTCCCCTAGGTTAGTTTGGGGTTAAGATAACCCAAGTTTTGGTACAGTTTTGTAAGAAATGTAATTTCTCCATGATTTGTGGATGTGGAGCACGTAGATGAGTAGGACTCAAAGGGGCTTAGCCCCTTGTTTTATGTAAATATATGAGTTGGTTTTGAGATTCACCCACAGCTCACATACCATGGCATTGTATGAGAAAGGCTATAAGTAGGTGTTTCTTAGAGAGTCTAAGGAAATTGATAGGAAGAAGTAAGAAGAAGCGGGTAAGAAAGAAGAAGAAAGGCTCCACAGATGAGTGTGCAAAGGCCTAGGTAGAGTCTGCACCTGCATGCGCATACCCCTACAGTTGTGTGCGCAAGGTACTTTTGATTCTGTAACCTTGAATTGAATATCAATAGAGACAATTTTGCCGAAGAATTCTTGAGTTTTATGTTTACCTATGTTAATTTTATATACTGCTAATAAATGGGTTTTTTATGAAATATTGATTGAATGGTATGCAATTCTCTTGAATAATTCTTAACTATGTATGCAATTCATGTTTCAATACTTTCATGAAGACTTTGGTGATTTCTCTTATGTTTAGTAATGACTTAATTAAATCTATGTGAACACTAATTTATAACTACTCCTTCATGCACATAACTAGGAAAACAGATTGTTAGAGGTCCACAAGGACTCGTTGTAGACCTTCTCGAAGGCCTAAAGTCTATTTTAATAGAGTTGAAGCAACGTGCCCTAAAAGTTTATCAATCTATGCAAAGGGAAATCTCAAGTGCTGGAAGACATCGCACTAGTCTTTGGATGCAGAAACTTGGTTCTTACATCCCCCGATACTGCTTCAGGTGAGACTGCAACCTACACTACACAGGTTGTTGTCAAAAGGGCCAATAGTGTAAGGTTTTGTTGGTTGGCGTAGTTAACTCTGAACCTAGGTCAGGACCCCCTAAGCCAACAAATGTTTGTGTTGCTGGGACTGAGATCTACTTTAAGGAGATGTTTGATGTCACATCATTGGAATCTGACCAAGAAAGAAATTGAAATGTGGTTGGATGAAAAGATTCATGAGTTTACAATGCAAGAAAATAGGAATTTGTGCCTATCAAAGGAAGAGTGGTTGAACAGGTACCTGTATACAGACATACATGAGATCTTCTTCTACACTTTTCCCATTGAACTGTATGAGTGGTTAGCTAATTTGACAAACAATCAAGGGAGGTGGAAGCTTGATAATCCTATAGTGTGGACTCCTAAATTAATGTGATAGCTAGAAACCTCTGAAAAGAAGATCACATGGGCTGTCGATCATTGGCTCGATCGAATTCTAGGAGGATTTGTTATAGAATTTGCAGTTGATACCTTGGTTAGCTATAGTGAAGAAGAGAAACAATATTTCAAAGGACCAAGCGCTAAGTATTTAGGATCATTGATTAGCTGGATTAAAATCTTGTTATGTGAAAAATGGGTGATTCCATTACCTTGATGTTCGTACCTACCCGATGTAGACGATTTTTCAGAAATCACAAAGGATCAAGACTAGAGTATAGCCCATTGATTGGACCTCCTCAAGTGACTATGAAGGGGTGGAATGGACTCCACCATGAAGCACTGCTGAACTAATCACTCAGGGGATTCCTCAAGAAAATAATCCTTCCACTCTACCTCTATGCCTAAGTCCACCACATAGACCTTTGCCCACACCTCCACCTCCACCACCACCATTCAACATCGAGAATGCGATGAAAATGCTAATCATCAAAGGAATAGGAAGTGAACATGCATAGAAGTTTTGGTTTGTTACGAATGTTGTAAGGAAAAAACAATAGATTATTGATGATAATATAAAGATGGCACAGTTGGTTACCACTTTGCAGGATCGCGCGCTAGCCTGGTACATTCTGTATTCATCCGATAATTCACTTGCAACGCCAGTAGAGACTAAGGAAGCTTTAAACAAGGAGTTTAGTAAGCCTAATTTTGACTCACAGTTAGTAATTGGATTCAAAGAAATCATGATGAGGGTTGATGAGACTCCTTGGGAATTAGATCAAAGGTTTAAGTGTCAGATTCAAGAAGCTAACATGCATCTCACAGATAGTCAGGATCATGAATGGTTTGTAGCTTCAATTCTGCCTCACATGAGAATTTCTCTATCACAGCAGAAGATACGAATGTAGGAAGAAGTCCTGGAAATCATGATGAGGTTACATGCATCATCTATTCAGGATACGACCTTGGGAGTACAACAGATCCATTCACAATTAGCAGGATTACACCTGGACTTATAGATTTTGAAGAAAGAAAAGGATACTAAACCAGAAGTGCGCACAAAACTATAGTGTTTGAAGTGCAAGATCCAGGGGCACGATAAATAGAATTGTCCCATGTACGCTAATTATATTATAAGAGGGGGGCCAATTCCCCTAAAGCCTGAAGCCCCAGTGGGGTCGAGCATGGGGGCTGTGATATGGTGTTCTATTTGTCAGGTTACTGGAAAACATGTGATGGATAATTTCCATTTACTTGAAAAGTTTGTCTAGACACTCCATCAGTTGCTCTGTAACTTTTGCAAATTTGTGGGCCATGATGAGTGCCACTGTCAAATTTATGAGCTAATGATGGAAAGAACACCTAGTACCAGATGTAGGAAAAAACCTGGCCTCCAGATCAGGGTGTCGAAGGAGCGCGCAAAAGTTATCAGGGTCAACGATGGGGTCGAGGAGGAGGAGGATTTGGTAGAGGTCGTGGTTAGATCATCTGCTACAAGTGAGGAAAGCCAGGGAACTATGCATGAGAGTGCGAGAATCCTACACACCCATCATGTTAATACTGCAGACAGTTTGAACATACTATAGAAGAATGCCCAGTAATAATAGGTAAAATGCAAGAGAATAAAGCACAACCTCAGCATCCTACATAGAATCTACAGATGATGACGGTTGAGCCCTGTGAAGAAGATAAAACCGTTAACATTGTGATAAGAAGTGGAATTACCACTGATGCTAATAAGGGTAAATAGCTTGAAGAAGAAGGATGGGTCTACAAAACACCAGAGAAAGAAGTTGGCTTTGATCTAGAGTGCACTAAGGAAACATTTATGCAAACCAAGAAGAGATTCACTGACGCCTCCACCTCAGAAAGCCAACACAAGGTGCAAGAAACCAGTGCGTGTGCAAAGGTTGATCCCTCTGTACTCACTATGTTTTTGGAGACCTGCATAAAACTATTGCGCGATGGAAAAGTTATGGAAGGCTTGCAGGAATTATTAAACAAATGCACCGGTAAAGAGAAGGTTCCTGGTGGACACCTAGTGGTAAGAAAGATTGGCAAACATAAGGCACAAATAGGGCACGAGATGAAGCTCATCGTGCAGATAGGTTATTATGAGATGGTCCAGGTCATTTTGGATCTAGAGTCTTATGCAAATGTATTACCGAAACAAACATGGGAAAGGATGGGGAGCCCTGCATTGCAGTGGTCTCCGATTCAGCTTAAAATGATGAACCAACAGAAAATCATCCCCATGGGATAGTTATTTTGAGTTACAGCTGATATTGAAGGTGCAAATGTAGTAGCAGACTTTGAAGTTATATAAATTGTTGATGATAGTAATCCCTACCCCGCACTATTATGAATTGAGTGGGATATTAACATGAATGTGGTAATTAACTTGAAGAAGAGGACGATGTCAATTGAAAGAAAGTCGCTTCAGGTTATAGTACCATTATACACTACAGAAGCGGCACAATATATCGAACCAGTTTGCGATTATGATGAAAGTGACAATAAATTGGATCAGATTTACAAGGTAATAGCACGGGATGAGGACTGGATCAATTTGACGATAGATGGATGGATTTCATGGGACCGAGACAATTCCTGCACCTCTGATTTAGATGAGGAGTTATAGAATTGGCATAATCATTTACATGAAGTGTCTACATTGACACACAATATGATGACAAATTTGTTGCACTGTGTTTCATCGGAGGTAAGGAAATTACCCTATGATCATAGTGTAATTGACATAGATCTAATTTTGGATGAATTATTGGACAACACGTGATGGATAATTTCCATTTACTTCAAAAAATTTCTAGAGACCCCAGCAGTTGTTCCATAACTTCTGCAAATATGTGGGCCATAATGAGCGCCACTGTCGAAGCTATGAGCTAATGATGGAAAGAACACCTACTTACTAGAAGCAAGAAAAAACCTAGCCTCCAGATCAAGGTGTCAAAGCAACGCACGGAAGTTATCAGGGTTGAGGAAGGGGCCAAGGAGGAGGACGATCTAGTAGAGGTCATGGTTAGATCATCTTCTACAACTACGGAAAGCCAGGGCACTAAGCGTGAGAGTGCTAGAATACTACACACCCGTCATGTTAATAATGCAGACAGCTTGACCATACTATATAAGAATTCCCGATACTAATAGGTAAAACGCAAGAGAATAAAGCACAACCTCAGCAACTTGTGTAGAATCTATAGATAATGAGGGTTGAGCCCTGTGAAGAACATAAAATCATTAACATTGTGCTAAGAAGTGGAATTACCACTAAAGTTGATAAGGGTAAACAACTTGAAGAATAACAATGGGTCTACAAAGCACTAGAGAAAGAAGTTGGCTTTGATCTAGAGCACACTAAGGGAACATTTATGCAAGCCAAGAAGAGCTTCACTGATGCCTCCACCTCAGGAAGCCAACACAAGGTGCAAGAAAACAGTGTGCATGCAAAGGTTGATCCCTCTGTACTCACTATGTTTTTGGAGACCTACATAAAACTACTGTGTGGTAGAAAAGTTGTGGAAGGTCTGCAGAAATTAATAAACAAATGCACCAGCAAAGAGAAGGTCCTTGATGGACACTGGGTGGTCAGAAAAATTGGCAAACATAAGGCACAAATAGGGAATGAGATGAAGCTCATCGTGCAGATAGGTGATTATGAGATGGACCAGGTCATTTTGGATCTAAGGTATGATGTGAACGTATTACAAAAACAAACATGGGAAAGCATGGGGAGACCTACACTGCAGTGGTCTCTGATTCAGATTAAAATGGTGAACCAATAGAAAATCATCCACATGGGATGGTTATTCGGAGTTACAGTTGATATTGAAGGTGCAAGCGCAGTACCAGACATTGAAGTTATAGAAATTGTTGATGATAGTAATCCCTACCCCGCACTATTAAGAATTGAGTGGGCTATTAACTTGAATGCGGTAATTGACTTGAAGAAGGGGATGATGTCATTTTAAAGAAAGTCGCTTTGGTTTATAGTACCATTGTACACTACAGAAGGGGCACAATATACTGAACCAATCTGTGATTATGATGAAAGTGATGATAAATTGGATGAGATTTACAAGATAACAACACGGGACATGACTGGATCAATCTGACAATAGATGGATGGATTTCATGGGACCAGGAGAGTTCCTGCACCTCTGAATCAGATGAGGAGTTAGAGAATTGGCATAATAATTTGCATGAAGTGTCTACATTGCCACGCAATATGTTGACAAATTCATTGCGTTTTGTTTCATTAGATGTAAGGAAATTACCCTATTATCATGGTTTAATTGACATAGATATAATTTTGGATGAATTTGAGCATGAAATCCCTGAGGATCACCACTTCGAAGCATTAGAGTGGGCAATATGTGCTACGTCTGCACGATGGTAGGGAATGCATAAGGATAGCTTTTCTAGATGGCGAGATTATAAAAGAATGATGAAGCTGTGGTTTGGGCGTGCTCACAACAGAATGACTGAGAAATATAATGGAAGGGATGATCTGCACGATCACCTAGTGAAATGGACTAAAGCATGGCGAACAGAACCGAAGGCAGAGTGGGTACACATATCCTTCGATACTTTGGATATGATTCCCATGAATTAGTATCTGGAAATGGAGCTCCACCATGGCACCATGAAATGGGATGTATTGAGGGAAGGGTTCTTATTGACCTTCAGCTTTGAAGATGGCTTCGCAAGAATTGATGAAGCGCTACAACGGATTAAGGTGGTTATCTTTAGAACACCAATGGAACATATGGAATGGACCCAACTAGATTGGATCACCCATCTACGCCATGCACTAGAATGCTATAATGTGACTGCTGAAGAGGAGGATGAAGATCCTAGAAACATTAATATTCCATAGGTAGAAGGGCATCATGAATTCAAAGACCCATAGATAGAAAACCGAGACATATCCGCGTTGTTGAAGATAAAGCAAGTAAATATTGGCATTAAAGTAGAACCAAAGCTCATGAATATTAGAGATTATTGGGATGACAGTACCATGGATAAAGTTGTTGAGTTACTCTACGAATACAAGGATCTCTTCCCTACTAAGTTTTCAGATTTGAATTGCATAGTTGGTGATTTGGGCATTATGAAGATCACTTTGAAGCTGGAGAGGACGCTTATGAAAGAGAGGCCATATTGCCTTAATCATAAGTACAAGGAAAAGGTTCACCAAGAGCTGGATAGGATGCTAGAAGAAGGCATCATAGAACCTGTTAAAGAATTTGATTGGGTGAGCTTGATGATGGTTCAGGAGAAGAAACAAAGAGGTGAAATAAGGATTTTTATAGATCGGTGGAAGCTTAATGATGCGTGTGTCCATGACCCATTCCCAACGCCTTTTACAGATGAAGTGTTAGATAATGTTGGAGGTTAGGAAGCCTATTCCTTTACTGACGGATTTTCTTGGTATCTTCAGACTAAGATCATGCTAGAGGATAGGAGAAAGATGATCTTTGCAATGGAGTGGGGTTGTTTTCAATATACTATGATGCCATTTGGGCTTAAGAATGCGTCTACGATATTTTCCCGCGTAGTCATAGCAGTGTTCAAGGAGTTCATTCGTAAGTTCCTGGAAGTCTACTTTGATGACTGGACGATGTTCGGATTAGTGAAGTGACATGCAGTGAGTCTGCACCTGATGTTGGATACATGTTGCAAATACCAGATCGCGCTGAATTTGAAAAAATGCATATTAAGTGTTCCTTTTAGGATCTTTCTAGGTCATGTTGTGTGAAAGCAAGGATTGGTGGTGGACCCTGCATCTAAGTTGTGCACGACATTGGGACATATGGGATGCTATAGAAAATTTATCAAAGTTTATGCTCAGATTACTGCGCCCATGGAGAACTTGCTAAAGAAGTTTGAACATTCTTTTGGGATGAAGAATGTCAACGCAACTTATATGTATTGAAAGAAAATATGGTCACTGCAATGATCATGGTATTCCTTTATTGGAAAAAGAAGTTTTACATACATGTGGATGCCTCTTGCATTGTGTTTGGTGCAATGTTAACATAGGTTGGTGAAGGCGAAATGGACCATTCTATAGCCTTTGCAAGTAGGAAGTCATCGAAGGCTGAGAAAAATTATTCAATGACTGAATGCAAAGGATTGGCCATGCTGTAAGTGCTACAAAAATTCAGTCATTATCTATTAGGAGGGAATTTCAAGATGTACATAGATCATTCTCCCTTGAAATACTTGGTCAACAAGCCTGTGTTGGGAGTGAAGATCTACAGATGGTTTCTATTATTTGAGGAGTATGACTTTGAATTCATAGTGAAGCCGAGGAGGTTAAATGTGAGAAATGACCATCTGTCACAGATCAAAATAGGAGAGAAGCCTAATAATCTTGAGGTAGGGTTGCCAGATACGGAGCTCTTTGCAGTGCACGTAATGGATGATCGTATTGTAGATTTTATTCACTTCTTGACTACGGAGATGGCACCGGAAGGATATACAAGTGAGTAAAATAATGAATTAATAGCATGCATGGCTGATTATTCAGTCATTATAAAACATTTATATAAGATGGGTGTAGCTGAAATGTTGCAAAGATATGTGCCAGACATTGAGCGGGATAGATTCTCGCTTTAGCTCATGGGGGAGCTACGAGAGGTTATTATGCAGGAAAGGAAACTTCACAAAATATTTTGCGTACAGGTCTATGGTGGCCAACCTTGCACAAGGATTCCAAGGCATATTGTAAGGCATGTGATGCATGTCAAAGTATAGGAAGACCATCGCGAAGGGATGAGTTACCACTACATCCTCAAGTGTATTTGCAGCACTTTGAGAAGTGGGCAACTGATTTTGTTCGGCCAATTTAGCCCCTTGGAAAGAGAATGGCTACATGCTATATTACCACCGCGACGGAATATCTCACCAGATAGGTGGAAGCACAACCAGTTAGATATTGTACAGGGGCTATGGAAGAAAAAATATTATTTGAGTATGTCTTAACCTAATTTGGTTGCATGAAAATATTGACGAGTGACACGGGTACACACTTTCTGAACAAAACGATTAGCGTGTTAACTAGAGAACAGAACTGCTAAAGCCTTTAACAAGATTTTGGAGAATGCACAGACAAATATCTACACGCGCAGCGAAATGACTGGAATGTGCGCATACCTGTAGTACTATTCTCTTACAGGACTACTTGTAAGAAGCTACAGGGAAAACATCATTCACATTAGTATATGCGGTCGAATTCGTAATGTCGATGGAGTACATTATGCCTAGTCTGCACATAACAACTCTGACAGGTATGGCAGATCGCAAGGCCTTGATGGAATGGCTCGCAGAGCTAATGGAACTCAAGGAAGATTGATGTTTGGTAGGATTCCATCAACAAGTGTGGAACGAATGCGAAAAAGCATGGCATGATCGCCACATCAAGCTTCGCACATTCAAGATAAACGATATTTTCTTCTTATATGATAGTAAATTCACTAAATTTCTGGGTAAATTCCAGATGCATTGCTTAGGGGCATATGTTGTCAAAGAAATTATAGATGGAGGCACGATTCAACTTACGAAGCTAAATGGGGAACCCTTCCCAGGAAGAGTGAATGGGAGTGAGTTGAAATTGTATACAGGGGATCCTACACAATGACTATATGACAGTAGTATAGTATTAGGGCTCTAGGTAGTTTCAAGGGACCATGAGACTATAAAGTACACAACACAGCAAGTAGGTTGTGCGGAGACTGATGGAGATGCAACCCACGAAGCTACATTCAGGAAGCTCTGGCATGGAGGAAGGTATCATGAAGCACAGTAGGAAAGTGAATGTTGGAGTTATTGTTCATGACTTGACGACCAAAAGATGGTTAAGTGGACTGGGGTGGTCGCATTTAAGGTAAAAATATTTGAACATCTGCTGCCTAAACAAAATTTATTATTAGAAATTGGGGGGAATGGTTGGATTTGAATTCAAAACACCCTATAAATTACGCTTTCTAGTCCAACAGAGAACAATTTGCACTTTAAGAGTTGTTAGTGAATTCCATTGTCTATCGCCTATGAGCCGAGCATTTTGGGAAGAATTCCTATCACGAGCAAACATTTGTTCTAAAGCCTGTGAGTTGTTTATTGAGAGAATGTCTGCCACCGAGCCCGTCGACACACTAGGACCAGAGATGTCAAGTGTAGAGGCTACACCTATAGCAAAGGAAAAATAGAAAAATCTGGTGCCAGTGCATGCCTCCCCAAGAAATCATACTAAAACACATAAGCAAAAGAATGATAATCAGTCTGCTAAATTAGTAGACCTAGAGGCGAAAAAAGCCTAGGCAAAAGAGGATATTGATGTTGAAGGGGAGGAACCCATGAGAAGGCTACAGAATTATATACCTCCATGGAAGAGAAAGGCAGAGGCCACGAAGGACTTGGATGCCAAGAAGTTCACAATATCCACGCCACTGCTACCTAAATAGGTCCCTTTTGAAGGTGCTCACCTTACAAGGATCCCATGGTTAAAAATGGAGGATTGGGACCTTGCAAACCACGCTAAGTTTCCAAACTTGGCGATGGACACGTATATGTAGAGAGTCTATTATGAAGAAACATGTGTTACGGTGTTGGAAACAGAGGAATGGGTCCACGATGTCGATCAATCAGGGTTACTCAATCTACTGTGGGTGCCACATTATCATCGCACCCCCATTAATATGATATGTGTGTGCCAACTTCTCACATTCGTGCACGATGGATGTTTATGGCTAGGAGGGCATATCCCCATTACAAACATGCTCATTCATAGAGTCATAGACCTACGTTATAAAGGCATGAACCTAGCTAAGGAGATTGGCGGTAAGGCGGGGGAGAAAGAACTTTCAGAAAGGATGAAGAGGGATTACGACATCCTCAAAAAGTCGCGAGGGTATTCCATTATTTCCATAACAGACGAGGAAGTTCAATCGGCTACCCAAATTTTGGCAAAGAAGGTGATGTGAAAATGCCACGCGGATGAAGTTCTGACGCCTGTAGTTTCCCTTGCTACATAGTGCGTGAAAGGCATCCAATTTAATTAGACAAGATACCTATGTCAGGAGTTCCTCATGAACTACCAAGAGACCTAGGATGAAACCAAGTCATTCCACTATGCTTGATTGTTGCTGTCAATTGTGCGCATTGCATGGAAATTGCTAGAGGATAGCCAATTTCCTCCCCTCGAGGAAGGATTGTCGGAGGCAGTGCAATTCACATCCTTATCGTCTACAAAGGATGTCGCACAGATTGCAGAGACAAAGATATTTTGGTTTCTTATGGAAATGGATCTATACATGGCCATTAATCAGCATCTGTGGTTGTCCCCAACCTTGTTCACGTAGCTGTCAGCCTATGTGGCATTCAAGGTTGACTTCCACAGAGTCTATATCCAAGTGCGAAAGGATCTACAATAGAAATATCACCAATTTCCCTATTTGGTGTCAGAAACAGATGTGTAGGAGATTGTATTGAAATGGCCTATAGTGTGGTGCACCTGGTCAGGCTTAGCTATTAGGCCAAGCATAGGTGTGGAAATTTTTGTTGCGTATAAATGAAAGGAGGCCACTAAGAAGGCTGCACGTACCCTGGCATCATAGAAAAGGAAGGAAGTCGCAGAAAAGGCTCGTGTGGAGCAAGAATGCATTGCTAAGGAGCATGCAGAAGAAGATCAATGTGAGTCACAGAAAGGTGACAAGTCACCTTCACCGGAGATGGAGGAAGAAGAGCTTTCAGGACAAGGTGATGGAGGTGATGAGGGGCAAAGCACCCTATTTATTTTAAAAATATGTGGCAAGGAGAAGACAGGTGAAACACAGAAGAAGAAGAAATTTGATAGAACCAGGGTTGATACCATGGTACTAACCTAGGGCGATCTCGATGAGATCGACAATAAAATTTGGGACAATGCCACAAAAGTGTTGCAACAGTTTGAGCAGCAATACATGCAGACATTCAGGGGGCATTCAGAAGGATTGTGTGAATTGTAGCTCTAGGAAACTAGAATCAAGGAAGATGTCGAGAAAGAGAGCGAAACACAAGGCAATTTGGGACAAGGGAAAAGTACAATTGCAGAGATGGCCTAGCCACAGGATTGGAGAGTCTTCCCATTGCTTGAAGGGTCAGTCCACATCGAAACATATGAACAATGTGCACTGCTTCCCAAAGTCATGAACATGGGACTAAACCTTGCTACATTATCCCCTGAATCTTTACATGCATTACTATAGGGAGTCACAGAAGAACTCCAAATCTGAGAACAATGATAAATCCCTCCTATCAATGAGATTAAAGTCAACAATCAAAAACTGTTCGCTAAAAAGATGCAGGCATTCAAGGAAAGGGAGGTGCTATAGGTGCATAGTTCGCACCTAGAGTCAGCAGTAGCACAGGCTTGCAAGATAGATCCCGAGCTTCACATTTTGGAAGATGCACACCTAGAAGCCAAAATCAAAAAATTAGTCGTTGGTGTGCGTGAGGCTAAAGTAGAAGTTGGTTGAGTCACTTTCGAGTTTAACATCAAGATTACGAAGTTGCAGTTAAAGTTGCAGCCCACAACTCTGCCTGAGGTCCAAGAGAAGCATAGATTTGCAATAAGGGAAGGCATGGCTACCTTGGATGCCACAGTCACAGACTGTGCAGCACTGTTCGAGTAGGCCATGGAGATAGTGACCAAGCTTCAAGAGGATCTGAACCTACAGACATTGAACACAGAGATAATGGAGCTGCAATGGTAATATGATGAGATTAGGGTGACTACGCACTCCTTAGCACCACTATAACGTCTTGCCAAATTACAGGAAGGAAAACTACTACTGGCACAGGTAGAGGACACATAGAAGAAATAGGCCTTACTAAAGGCCGGGTTGCAACCTTCATTGGAGGAGGCTTATCAAGTCATGACTACAATTTAGGATAAACTTAAAGGATTACAACATACACAAAATGTGATGAGGCTTGCAGGAGAAGGACCGACCAATGACAAATTGGTCGAGGAGGTTCAATAGGAAGTAGCACAGAGCGGTGCTAAAGTTGCAGTAATCCTGGTGGAGCTGGGGGGTCTTCACAGTAAGAATTCAGTGACAGCAGAGTGACTCGAGGCCGAGTCATGATATTTGTGTTGGGGCCCGGGGGCCTATTGGGATGGGATCCCCTAGGTCAGTTTGGGGTTAAGATAACCAAAGTTTTGGTAAAATTTTGTAAATAATGTAAAGTCTCCACGATTTGTGGATGCGGAGCGCATTGATGAATAGGATCCAAAGGGGCTTATCCCCTTGTTTTATGTAGATTTCTGAGTTGGTTTTGAGATTCACCCATGGTTCGCAGACCATGGCATTGTATGAAAAAGGCTATAAATAGGTGTGCCTTAAATAATATAAGGCAATTGATAGGAAGAATTAAGAAGAAGTGGGTAAGAAAGAAGAAGAAAGGCTTTGCAACTGAGTGCACAAAGGCCTAGGTAGAGTCCACAACTGAGTGTGCAGACCCCTATAGCTGTGTGGGCAAGGTAGTTTTGAGTGTGTAACCTTGAATTGAATATTAATAAAGACAATTTTTCTGAAGAATTCTTGAGTATTCTGTTTACCTTTGTTAATGTTATATACTACTGATAAATGGCTTGTTTATGAAATATTGATTGAAATTCTGTACACAATTCATGTTTCAATATTTTTATGAAGAGTCTCGTGATTTCTCTTATGATTACTAATGAACTTAAGTGAATCTATGCGAACATTAATTTATAACTACTCTATGATGCATGTAAGTGGGCAAATACACTATTAGAGACCCGCAAGGACTGGTCGTAGACCTACACGAAGATCTGAAGGCTCTTTTAATAGAGTTGCAACAATGTGCCCTAAGAGTTTATCTTTCTACGTGAAGGCAGATTTGAGGTGTTGGAAGACATCAGACTAGCCTCTGGTAGCAAAAACTTGGTTCTTGCATCCCCCCATACCGCTTCGGGTGAGGCTGCAACCTGCTCTATGAAGGTTGTTGCCGTAAGGGCCAATAGTGTAGGGTTTTGTTGGTTGGCGCAACTAACTCTCAACTTGGGTCAAGACCCCATAATGCATCCATTAGATATCTTAGGTTTGGCACCTATGGTTTTCCCTTATGTTAACTAGGTTCTTCTTTTGATATTCCTAACCTGCGTTGCTCAAGATCTAGTGCAGATTTCATTGGCAGGTCGCCATTAAAAGTTACTAGGTCATGATTCTACCCTTTCTTCCAAATATATCCCGACTAATTTTGTTCATTGTAATATTTTTATTCTACGAGTTCTTTTTCCATGAATATGCTCTATTTGAAGGATAACAAAGTTTTTCTTTCTTTTTTCATGCCTCTACCAGGAATGGTAGCTCCAAGCTGGTGCTTTTCCATAAATTATTTCAACCAAACTTCAGTTCTACTCAGCTCATGTTTTCATAAGTTAATCTTGAGAATAAAATTTCCCATCTTTTCCATATCTATATTTTTTTAATTCCTAATAATTCTTCCCTGAACAATGTGGTGTGTCTCATTGATGATATTGCACTACTGACCAAGGGTAATGTTCCATTATAGTCCTGATAACACACCTTCATTACACTGACTTGTACCAAGTTTCAATCTTCCTATAAGCCTTGTTTCAATTAACGAAATTGTGTTTCTTTTATTCGACGGGTCTCGATCGAATTTATATTTTCAAAAACCCAGGTATCTGTTCACTTGAGCTTTTGGTTAGCGATTCTTTCATCATATATGCCTAGTTTTGATTTTTATAAAAGAAGCGAGGGTTCATCCTCCCTCTTTACTACTGTACTTTTTATTTTAGATAACTACCATGCATTATGTTAATTTTGTACCAATTTTGGCATTGGGTCAATTGTTCCCCCTTCTTTTTCCCCTTAAAGATATTGAACATATTTGTATATTTTCATATTTTGTGACTATAATTTACATGTCGACCACTGCCAATGTTGTTCATTTTCCATTCTTAGAACTCGTAGCAGTTATAATTCATTTTGTTTATCTCATGATTGGAATGGCATAAATGAAAAAACATCCCTATTAAAGAATTATCCTATTTGTGGAGTTGCAGGGAGCATCTACTATATAAGTTCTCTGTACATTATGTTTCTTCCTATACATTCATTATTTTGCTTGCAATGTATCTTGTTTTCTTCTCTTGTAATTTCGTCATATCTTGATGATTTTATCTAAACATATAGAGGAATTATTTGGTTTGGTTACTTAATTGTGTTGATTTGTTACCTTTCCTTCCTACATATATTTGAAAATGCGTGCAAGAAAACTCACATGCCATTTTCCTATTAGTATTCTTACACTATTTTTTTTTGGTCTATAGAAACAACTCTATAATTCCAGCCCAGTGAACTTGTCATCGTCGGTCAAAGCTAGAAATGTGGCATAAAACCTGGTGTGGGTTTCTAAAACGCTCGGAGTTTTATTTTTACTTGTGATTTATATTGGTGCTCTTCAGAAACATACACAACATGAATAACTATTTAAAGAAACAACTCTATTTAAGCATGCATCCATAACTATCAAAGGGATAATAATCCCCCACACATACATGATATGTCTCTTTTTTTTAATTTAACACTTTTTAGAAAGGGCATATGTCTTCCAGTAATATAGGAATATATAATAGCTACTACTCAAACTCTTAAGACAACCAATATTTTCACACACATAACAATGCATACCTGTAAGTTTTGAAACTTAAATCAATATTTTCCAACAGTGTGTCCAATATCGCTCATCCCACCTAGCCATAAATCAGTACAATGATCGATTTTCCCTAAGCTTTGACCCTCCTTCTAACGAAGAGACAACACCCAAATGGTGAAGAAGTATGAAGGAATTTTCTCAAGCAATTTCTTCCTTCTCAGGGGTAATACACCAATATTTATCTCCCACTTGTGGTCTGGCTACCATTTATTTCATTCCCATAGGGGTTGAGACAAAGAGGCCCAACTTTCGGTGTTTCTCTCTAGCCACTAGTACATCCTTTCCTCATCTTAGCTCTTTTTTTCGTAATTTTTCCCCTTCTAGCATTTTTCTCTCGCTTCAGTGCCTTTTGTTACTCTCTTTTTTTCTCTCTTTGAACTGTCACCTATTCCTTTCTTGGAAAGTAACTAACTTCTTCTAACTATCTTTCAAGTGGATAAGAGGTCT
This sequence comes from Pinus tabuliformis, assembly GCA_031772625.1. Classification (NCBI taxonomy): domain Eukaryota; kingdom Viridiplantae; phylum Streptophyta; class Pinopsida; order Pinales; family Pinaceae; genus Pinus; species Pinus tabuliformis. The sequence continues at coordinate 1,196,013,901 of CM062817.1, read as the reverse complement.
TTCGCTTTTCCGAGAGGCCTTGACACACACATTCTTCATTTCTAACATATAAATATCTTTTATTTATATTTTAAACTTCAATCAATTTACTTTGTAGACTAGCCAAATAAACTTATTCATTGTTGTTGGTTGTACTAGAAATCAATCAGTAAAGGGGATCTCCCTGATATGAAGTCATAATTATACCTCACACCATTTAGTGTAGGAGTCCCATCCTGTATAAAGGTCTAGTTTCTGAATCCCCGAAGATTTTCCTTGGCTCTAACTACCAGCATGGGAGAGTGATGCGATGGTACCTTCAAACAACAAGGTGAGTGTACGTGGTGAGTGTGCAATGTAACTCTGTCTATGTTCTCTTACTACAAAGGGGGCGGGGGTGGGGGGCTAGGGGGAGAAAGGGGAGCCTCTAAGTGAGAGGTAATAATACCACCTAGGAAGAGACACACGTGAACTGGCAAAACTGATCCAACATCCAGCGGAATAGTCAACAGTAGATGTGGCAGTTGTTAAAACCAAAGAACAGGGAAACATTTGTGTACCATCCAGTGGAATAGTCCACAATGGATGTGACGATCATTATAACTGATGAGCAGGGAAAGGTATGTCTAGTAACCTACGGAATAGTCCACAAGGATGAGACAAAAGTTACAACCATTACAACACATTCCCAACAAGATAAGCACTAAAACAACTGAAATAGTTCAACTATCTTAGTACATGTGAAAACAAACATGAAATATAAACGCTCAAATAATAGTCTTACAAACATCAATAATTCATGCATGGAAACTTGCTCACTTGAAAAGGCTTCTGTGATTAAGAACAAAATCACCATCCCCAGTAATGGGACATTGGAGCCATACCTTTCTCCTCAAAGAACTGACTGAAACTCCGTATGCTTTGCAGGAGGATCCAAGGTGAAAAGTCGTTTTCTCATACAATGAAGGGATTTATATAACCAAGGGGTGATGCTTGACCTTTGCGACTCTTTGGCTACCCTTATGACTATTCAACTTCATATGACTTTTCAACTGACATGTCTCTTCATATTCATGTGTGTCCATTGGACTTCCGCTTTACATTACATTTGATTTACAATATACATGGCTCATAATATTGATGTGGCCTTTGATGACTCATGACACGACTTGAAATGACACTCATGACATAGACTGGCATGCTAAGGTGGAAATATCAAGCCGTTTTTGCTATTGAGTGATAGAGGTGTTGTTGGTTGTGCTCTCTCTTCTCCTCCTCATAGCTTGATGATGCAGGGTCTTCAATGATCTTCTATGTTGAGATATGGTTCCATACGTCTGTTTCGTTTTCTTGCTCCCGATGGGTTCCTTTTTCCATTCAGTGGAAAGTGAGTCTACAAGACATGCTTCCCTCATTCTTCTCTTACTTTATCATATCCCATGACGTGATAGTGTACTTGTTCCTAAAATTCACTAATGATAGGATGACATCAATCTGAAAAATCCCTACTCTAATATGGTGCATTATGATCCATGGAATGAGCTTGCGATGGGAGACAGGTTGGTAGAGAGGGCTCAGTAACTATGTATTGCACAGTTCCAATTGGTGGTGAGAGAGCTTCATCACTAAGACTGAGCAGAGTGCAACTAAGGCTTGAATTAGTAATTCTTGACCATAGTCCTCACTGAGGAGAAAAAATTTGTGTAGTCACAAACTGGGAGACACGATTGCACAGTTCAAGTCAGCAATGGCTTGTGCAAGGTGAGGCCAAGGGAGGTCAGTTCTCTACAATTTTTAGAGGCAAGGAGCACTGGATGGCAAAGAGGCCTGGAAGCCAAAATTGTGTAGTCCTTGAGGAGAGTGAGCTCTAGTTGATGGAGCACACTATGGGACACCTCTACATAGTTTTGGAGGCCAAGGGAGGCTGGGCACTCTGTACACTATAAGATTCTAATAGTAAAGGGAAAAGATTAAGGACTGAAAGTGAAAATTGCGTAGTTCAAGCCAGACTAGAAGGAACCGCTGCGCAATTCTTAGAGTTAAGGAATGTTGCTGAGATTTGGAATTGCACAGTGCAACTACCCTAGAGGAAAGTGACTATGCACTTCACAGTTCTTTTCAGCAAGGTCACATCATTGAGGGCTGAGACTGCATAGTGCACAACTCAATTGGGTCCTAGTAAAGTTGAGTTGACCACACAGGAATATTTTCCAAAAATGGTTGTGCAGGATGAAGATGGACTTGTGGTGAACTTGAACTGTGATCACAAACTTAACATACTTCAATGTCATGACAACATAGACCATTGGGAAAGAAAACAAAGCATTACCCTTTGAGTGATTGTCTCATGACAAGAAGTGACATGTGCAACACTTGATATAGACTTTAAGATGATCATGATGACACTTGTGTGACAACACTCAAGACTTTTTGTATGAGTGCGACAAGTGTTTACATGGCTAGGACAACTTGTATACACAAAAATAAACCTTCAAAACAACCACGAAATGTTTGAAAACATGACTTAACTGTCAAACACGCCAACAAATGACATTTGATCCAACAAGCGAAAGGGAGCAAAACACTTTGAGGAAATACATGGAATGACTTTTAGTGCTTGCAAACATACATGTCATTGAAGACACCAAGATAGGATAATGATAACTAGTCATTCATACTATGCTAGGAGGTGTATTTCAACTTCATGAAAGATGTGCTTTGTTTTCTTACCTACCCTCCAAAGGGTTATGCATCAAATGGAGTCTTTAGCTGGTCCCGATATTCTATCATACCTTGGGTTCCTTGGTCTTCTTATATGATAACCATTTTTTTTGTTTAGCTCCTTGAGTATCATCTAGCATGTCATCCTTATTAATCTCCTCCTTCATCATTTTTTCATAGGCTTGTAGAATATTGTATCTGTAATCTACTCGTGACAAGACGATATCAGTCGGATAACCCATAGTGTAAGATGCTGCACTTGGATTCTAAAATTGGGTTGGGACTTAGTGATAGGTCATGGGAGAAGGCTCAGTGTCTATGAAATTGTATAGCTCATGCAGTCAAGGGTCAAGCTTGATCATTAAGACTGCGTAGTGCACAACTCAAGCCAGACTAAGGGGAATTTCTTCACAGTTCTTACTAAGGGAAAGAACTATGCGGTGGCCACTAAGAGACAAAACTACATAGTTTAAGCAGGCAATGGCTGCTACGTGATAAGGCCCTAGAAGGAAAAATATATGCATTTTTAGAAGGTAAGGGGAATTGGTTAGCTCAAAGGAATTGCGTAGTTTTTCGAGACAGTGAGTTCCAGCTGAGGGAAGGACATTCGAGGAAGCATCTATTTAGTTTTGGATGCCATGGGAGGCTGGGATTTCTATGCATTGTGTAGCTCCATTAGGAAGGGAAAAGGATTGAGGGTTGCAGATGTGAGATGTGTAGTTTAGAAAGGCTATATGAGGCTAGGTTGTTAAGAAACCTCTGGAATTTAACTAATTGTGGGATCAGTGTAGCTGATGTGAACAGTGATAGAACTTGACTATTATCTCACACTTGAACACTTAGTGATATAACATAGACCATCCATAACACATGTGAACATATTTCACTTAATGCAACAACCTTTGTGGTAGCTTATGACAAGATGGTCCCCAACGATAGACGTTGTGAGGATAAAGGAGACACCAATGCAATATTGCGTGAAACTTTGGAAATCAGTGTGAAACATGTTTATATGATGAGAACAACCCATTTTCACAAATATTTCCCCTTGAAGCAAAACAAAGTTTCCTTTGCATGACAAGTGATAATCCCCATGCCCAAAGATGACACATAATATATAAATATAAAAGCATGAATGACTCTTAAGATGAAATAAGGGAGCTTGAAATCATCAGCTTACCAAAAAGTTACTAAATAAAAATCAATCACATGATCGATAGTAGGCTCCAAATTGTAGGCCAAAAATTTGGAGGGTGTTTTAGCCACTACAACACTTGGTGACACACTCATAGAATCCAAATTATCTGTCTTGGTTTGTTTTTAGTGTAGGGACATTGTCTTTCAGGGAGTATTGATTCATTATGTAGATTAATTTGGGTCCTCCACTTACCCCATGGGCAGACATGGTCCCCTTTGTACCTTCTCAGTTGAACAAAATATAATATTAAGCCAGATCATAGTGTTTCAAATTAGGAAGGGTAGCTTAACTTGTGAGCTTAAGATTTTCATAGTATGGTTTTTGATCTCCGGTGTTACTCTATCACCAACAAGCTTGGATAGTACCGTAATGGATCACGAAGGAACACAGGCATTGCTCCACTGCCAGCGAGCTTAGACAATACCCTAGTGTAGTTTCCTATGCACTATGAGATTCCAACAAGCGAGGCAAAATCTTGAGGGCTGAAACTATGAAATTCACAATTCAAGTCGGACTGGAAGGAACTGTCACACAATTATGGGAGGCAAGGAAGGATGCTAAACTTTTGAAATGTGCAATGGAACTTCCGTGGATGATAGTGACTATGAACTACATAGTTCCTATTGACAAGGTCACACCATTGAGGGTTCAGACTATGTAGTGCGCAGTACAGTCAGGGCTAGTGAAGTTGAGTTTCCTGATCAGGAAGATTTTCTAAAATTTTCTAAGTGTGGGAGGAAGATGGACATTTGATAAACTTGAACTGTGATTACACACTTAGCATACCTCGACATCATGACAACATAGATGATCGGGACAAAAAGCAAAGCATTATCATCTAACTAACTGTCTCATGACAAGAAACAGTTAGGGTCCTATAATCTATAGGATCATAAGTTGATTATTTGTGAATTTTCATATATATGATTATTATAAGTAATATTCCTTTTTGCAAATTATTTCCAAAGGAAAAGAAAAAGGAAAAATAGAATAAAAGAAAAGAGAAGAAAGGGGATACAAAAGGAAATATATATGTGTGTGTGTGTGTGTGTGAAGAAACAAAAGGGAAAAAGAAAAATATGAGAAAATTGAAAAAAAAAATCAAAATACCGCAAAAATAAGTGAGCAAGTCTAAATTCCACTCAAACAATGACAAAATGCATTAGTAATACGTTACAAAGTTTTAATAATGTGTTGCTAGTTAAAATGCCACATTTTCATTGAAGTTAGATAAATAGGGTTAGTTAGTTTAATCACACTATTTAAGCATGATTAGGCTTGATTAAAAATTTTTATTTAGAAAAATAATGTTGTAACCACACAATGTAACCATGGTTAAATTATAGTAGTTAGAATAAAATTGGTTAACCACATTGTTTAATCGTTGTTTAACCTTGATTTGATTAGATTAGTTGGAGTTGATTAATTAAACTACACCATTTAATCATGGTTTAATTAACAATGAAATAAAATTAATGTAATAAGCCCACTTTACATGCTAAAAGCGTAAATGTATATAGTTTGAATAAAGTTTAACGCGACATGACATTTTGTCAGTTTTTGAGTAAAATTTGAACAAAATTGGATGGTGAATATCTCCCCCACCCAGATCAACGGTGAATGATGAGATTCAGTACCCCCCATCCCCTCTGACGTTTAATAATGTTGGGGGGAGGGGGTGGGGGGGTGTTCTGAAAGGGCATAAAATTATTTCCCACTTTAGGCGATGTGGTGGCCTCCCAGGTGCTTCACACCCCCTCCTAAAACTTGTTACTACCCTCCCCCTTTCTAAAAACCGCCATTTACATCCCGCCAAAAATAAGATTGTCAACCGCATCTCCCATCCCATGCACTAACCTTCTGCCAAGTACCTTCTTTGATCCTGCCTACCATTACTCCTCCCCCAATCTTACTCCAACCTGGTCCTGCCATTTGTCCCACCCTTTATGCCTATCCATTAACTACCCATTCACCATGTGAACATTCCCCCTTTGTCAATGGATCCATTCCCTAACAGACCAAACTCAAATGTAAGTTGTTTTTACACTATAAAAATCCACAACCCCATTCAGTGGCTCCCTTCTACATTCTGTTCTTAGAAATTAAAAAAAAAAAAATTACTTGCAATGACCAATCAGAAAAATCTACCTACATTTGCAACCTAGTCAGTAAAAGTAGAGCCTATACAACCTTCATTCATCATGATTACATATCATAGCCACTGGAAATAAGTCACCAACATCAAGGTCTTTTTACCACGTAATCACAGTATCCATTATTTATTTTTCTGTTCATCATGGCCCCTAAAGGAAAGTCTAAAATATTGAGGAAAACCCCATGTTACCAAAGTCATAGACATGGACCATCAACCTCTGGTGGTCCAGGAGTACAAAATTGTTGGAACAAGTTGTGAATTTGACTTATATGATCTTCACAACTGGTTAAAGAAAAATTTCTTAGACCAGCATGATGAGCTAGGTCTCTTGGACTCTCTCCTACCCCAATTCATCTTTCCTTGGACACACCATTTCCCTGAATTTGTCTCCTGATGTCATTGTAGCTATATTCCTAGTTAGAGGGATGTTGTGGCCTAGAATGGAGACATTCTATTCACAATAACCCCTCATTCAATCAACAAAATGCCACAAATCCCAAATAATGACTCTTTAAGCCCATTTTCAGTAGATTCCCTCATCGAACTCTACAAGAAACTTAGCTTCCCACAGAGAGCTAAAATTTTTGAAATTTTCCTACCAGAAGATGTTTTGTTACCAAAAGTGAATCCACCTTACCAATATTCTATGTTTCCAAACATGACCATGCAAATTATTTCATAAGTATCATGTCTTTTAGGTTATCAATCTGATCATTGGGTTCATGAGCCCATCCTAGGCTTTCTATCAATTTTTTCCACAGGAGAGAAACATTTTGTCATTTTAAACTATAATTACTTTCCAACAGATAAAATTCATGAGAAATTACTGAAATTCTCAAGAGGGAGAGTGTTTAAATATGTTTCTATATTAGTTTATCTATATTATTTCACGAGGTAGAGGGATTCCAGATTTCATTACAAAAATTAGATGAGCAAGGCAATGCTCAATCAGTAATTCATTGGACTTGCTTGATGAGGATGAATTCCAATGAGTTTACCTTCAGTGAGTTTGTAGATTAGTTTCTATATACAATTTCCTCCTTGCTGAACAATGATGTGGAACCTAAGATAAGACCAAAAATACAGATAATTCTACCTCTCAGTGAGAATACTAAGACATGAGATTGGTACTTCTACCAAAGCTATACAAAGATCATAGTTTATGGGTGTGAATTGACACCATACAAGATGCCAAAATTTGTTCCCATGACGATCTTCTCATTAGAATACATAAGGCAAATGATAAGTATGGATGATCTCCATTTTGTTGTAGCAAAGAAGAAGTCTCAGTTTAAGATAAAGACATAGGTTGGACCATTTATATGTAACACTACGACAGTAGGTAAGGAGGCAGATTTGCTTCTTAAGAAACCAAATTTCAATTTTAGTTTCACTCGGTCATATGACCTCTTTGGCGTCATTTCCAAACTAAGATTGGATTGCAAAGCCACTCCTTATAATCACACTCCTAGACCAAAGATAGATAAGTTTGTGAATCAAAGTGAGTGATAGAATAATACTCTAAATGAGGCAGAAGAGAAGGTGATATCCACAACTATCTCACAAACTCCAGTACCTCAAGAGAAATAACACAAGAGGCCAAGGGATGAGGTTTCCCCTTCAATGATAGAGTTGGATTCAAAGAGTTTCAGATATTCAAGAAGAAACAAAAGACTAATCCTACACCTGTTTTTCTATAGGAGGATGAAGAGTAGTCCACCACAGTCCTAATAGGACCTCATGCTTCTACAAGGAAATAATAAATCCTCATAGGATCTCCATCTTCCTTAGCTTCCCAAGATCCCCCAGATACAGCTCAAATAATACAGTTGGTTCAGGACTAGGTTGAACCAAACATTTTTTCCAAATTCAAAGAAATCAAGAAGAAAAATGAACTACTCAAAGCCATCACATACTCCCAATTTTGGAAGAAGATAACCTCTTCATAGCACAGGCTTCTTTTAGCCTTTGACATAGAAAATGGGAAAATGTAAATTTCATTCCTTCAAGTGTAGGTCCCAGTTCTAAAAACTCCAACTGATTACAAGAACTCTATATTTTCCTTTGATGTTCAGCAGATTCACCCCATTGACAAATGGAAATCCATAAACAAACTGGAGAAATGATATACTCTACTCTGACCAATACTGCAATGACAAATTGAAAATTCAAGCCTTAGTCAACAACACACAATCTTAGTTAAAACTTGAAAAAATCTCATCTTTGGCTAAGGATACAAAGATAAAATCATTAGAAGACCTTGTAATCAAACTTGTGTATGATCCCAATGATGTGAAAGTAGCACAAGAGATTGTAAAAATGAATAATGTTGATATTTCAGCACTCAAGAAGCATCTCAAGCTTCTCTCTAGAGAAAACCCACAGACTATGGAAGTTGGGGAGCTTGAGAAAGAAAAAGAGGACATGTTCAAAATTATAATTGAACAAAATGGTTAGATTAAGGGCATGGAGGTTGAGATGGGAAAACTACTGAAGGAAAATGAGAAGTCTTCACAACTAGCAATAGTTCCACTGACAGTAATCCCCATTTCAGTTGCAAACACAATAGGAGAATCTACATCAACAACAATAGAAGCACATACCACAAATTCCTCAAATGAGATGGTTCAATCTATGTAAGAACTATCCATAATAGGGAAGGAAATTGAAACATTCAAGGCCCAACTTAAAACTTTACAGGAGTAGAAAATGAAAATAGATAATTCATATATGGTAGAGCTACATAAATCTCATAGGCTAACCAAAAAGATTGAGCAGCTAGAAAATGAGTCTGTAATGGATCAAGCACTAGAACATGCCAACAAAAGTATATGGATTGAAATCAATGAGGCCATCACAAAAATCTGGCCTTCAATTGAAAAAGTCTTTGAACAGGAGGACTTAATACAAAGATCAAAGGAGCTAATTGAAGAAGTCAGAGACAGCTTAGGACAGAGGCCAGGGGAAGCTAATAATTTAATTAAAATTTTGAATTCAAAGACCAAGGATGAGTTAAAAGATTTTGAAATTGCGGACAAGATATAGACTATTTCGAAAGTCAGGAGAGTCCTTACTAAAAGTAATTTGCTAATACAATATGAAAAAAAGTGCCAACATTTTGAGACCAACATCCAAAAGTTCCATAATAATTTCAATGTATTACATTTAAAGGGACTAAAAGGAATCAAGGGGATTGGAGACAAGTTACTGAAACTAACAGATTACCAGTAGAAGTTGTACTTAATAGCCTTGGACAAATCAAAGTTTTCTACTATCAAAAGGCACAATCACAGCAAAAGATTTCATGGAGGCTTTAGAATTTGATCTTCTTATCAGAGCTGAAATCAAGAATTTAGTTTTGGTCAAACCAACTTTCCATAAATATACCGAGGTAGATGAAACTTATATAGAGCTGGTTAAAATTCCCATTCCAAATGAAGACATATGGGACACTCTGTGTCAACTCTTGGAGTAAAAAGCAGTTTTATCTTCAGTGACAAAGAAACACTTTTCTAGGCCCAATCATGAGAAAAAAACCCTTGAAGATAGTGCCAGTAGATTCAGTAGTTTAAATGTCCTATATTTTTGTTCTATTTTATGTAATACAATTTTGAGATATTTGTAATAAATTTTGAGTTTTTCAATCAAGATTTTTTTTTTTAGAATTTGTATATATACTTTAGAATTGGAAGTAACAAAGATTCGAACTTGGATTAAGAAAGCATGTTATTGATGTAAAGTTATTCACTCAGTTGAAAGTGATCATTTCTTACTACATAATTCTATTCCAGGATTCTTGTGTAAGGATAATTGGTGATGTTTTTATTGTTGTAAACTTATCATATCTCTGTTTTCCATATATTTGTCTAATATGTATTGTTTAACAAAAATGAAAGACTAATTTTTTTTAATTACCCAATGTCTTGGCTTATAAGCCATATCTATGTTTTGAAACTGAAATTAAATATAGAATTCTTAACTTGTCTATGTTTAATCGAACCTTAAGATTTTCCTCTGTATCACTCTATCAAGCCACGAAGATTCAATAGCCTACCTACCTTACCCTGTTATATCTGTTTTGATATTTTTGCATCTGATCACCCCAAGGCTTTTGACTCCATTTTCACAATGCCCTTTCTCTGCAATTTCAACCAAACAATTCAAAAAACCAAAATTTGAACCTTACATCTGGCCTAAAATCCTCAAGAAACAAAGCTAAATCTCATAGAGAGATCCCACTCTGATTTTAGAAGGACTAGCTTATAAAATTAAAATTGGTTTTGTGGTTACCTTTCCAATTCCTTTATATCTTGAGAAACTACGGAGTGCTAACAGAAATGACAAGTGCGAGAGTTGAGATAGACTTTAGGATGACTGTGATGACACTCGTGTGACAACACTCAAGAAGTTCTGTATGAGTGTGAAAGGTGTTTACATGGCTAGGGAAACTCTTATACAAAAAGGTCAACCCTCAAAACCACCAGGAAAGGTTCACAAACATGACATAAAGGTCAAACATGCCAACACATGACAATTGATCTGACAAGTGAAAGGGACCAAAACTGTAGGTTTTAACCCCATACAAAAATTACCTACATACGAATTCTAAAACAGAGAAAATAAGCAATGCGAGAGCATAACACATAAAACACATATACTCGGAGATTTTCCCCTGGATCCCAAAACCGGGACTACCAGCTTGATTTTTCATTATGTTCCTTTCAATGTTACAATATATATTTATACATGTCGAAGCATCCAATACCATGGACCTAAAACCATCACATCCAAAACCATGGGCCGAAAACCATCGCGTCCAAAACCATGTGCGAAAACCATGCACAAAACCATAGGTAGGTTCGCCCAACCTAATATAGGGTCTGAAAAAAATTCCCTGGCGAGTTGCCCCAAACCCCATAGAGGGAGCTACTCGCCCCCCTCAAGCCCTCCTGTGACTCCCCCGCTGTGCAATCATTGCAATGAAGGGGGGGCTCTGCCCCACCTCTAACCCCCCAATTAGCCATGTAGGCTGGTCGCGGAAAGAATATAACACAACCCAACATTCTCCCACATGTTGTTTTCTTTCCATAGGGGGCCACAAGAGATCCTAGTCATTTATCCATCCCTGCAACACCCATTGTTTCTCTACAGCAAGAGAACCTCTCATAGCTCATAGATTTTGTCAATGCATGTGCAGTATTCTTCAAAGTGTCCACCTTTACTACCAACACCTTCATGTCTTCTCTCATATCCCTCACAAAGTGACACTGAACATCAATGTGTTTTGTCTTTTAATGATAAGCAGGGTTCTTTGCCAAGAAAATTGCACTTTGGCTGTCATAGTCCATCGTTATAGCTCCTTGTACTAACCCCATACCTGAACACAATCTCTACAACAAAACTACTTCCTTGCTTGCATCAACGGCTGCCATGTATTCTTCCTCCATAGTTGATAGTGCCACTATAGATTGTTTGTTACTCATCCAACTAACTGCACTTTCAAATAGGTTAAACACATACTCACTTGTAGATCTTGTCTAATCCAAATCTCCAGCGTAGTTTGCATCAATAAAGCCACGAATATCCAACATTCTATCAAGTCCTGGTCTTCCTTGGTAGCACAAACCATAATCACTAGTGCCACGCAAATTATTGAAACCCTGCTTCACTACTGTCCAATGCTCCTTTCTTGGTTTTGACATAAAATTTCTCAATACTCCCACTGCATGTGCAATGTATGGTCTAGTATAGACCAATACATACATCAGGCTACTGACTACACTTGCATATGGAACACGGGACATGTCCTCTTCCTATTCTTTTGTCTTGGGACATTGTTCAACAGATAACTTCACACCTATATGAATAGGAACCTTCACCATCTTACTATCCTGCATATTAAACCTTTGCAGTACTGTCTCAACATACCTTCTCTGGTATAACTAGAGCTTCCTCTTTGCCTGATCTCTTTTAATTTCCATGCAAAAAATATAGTTTGCAACACCAAGATATTTCATGTCGAATTTAGAGGACAATTAGGTCTTCAAATCTTGGATAATTTCTTTTTCATTTCCAACCAGCAACATATCATCCACATACAAGACCAGATAAATAACATGGTCACCAATTAATTTAAAATACATACAATGATCTGCTTTGCTTCTAGTGAAGCTAAGTCCCCATATAAATGTATCAAATTTCTGATACCACATCCTTGGTCACTGTTTTAATCCATACAGAGACTTCTTTAACTTGCATACTAGTTATTTCTTAACCTTCACCAAAAAAACTTCAGGTTGCTTCATGTAGATCTCCTCTTTCAAATCCCTGTGAAGAAATGATGTCTTCACATCCATCTGTTCTACCTAAAAATCAAAATCAGTAGCAACGAGTAGAAGTAATCAAAAAGATGATACCTTGGCAACAACACAAAAAATATCACCAAAATCAATTCCCGACACCTAGGAATTAGCTTTTGCTACCAAACAAGCTTTGTATTTCCCCACCTTTCCTTTTGCATTTGTCTTCTTCTTGAACACCCATTTGCTGCCAATGGGTTTCCTTCCATCCAGCAACTCCACTAGATCCCAAGCCTCATTTTTGTGCAAATATGCCATTTCATCAACCATGGCCTCTTTCCAGAGTTTTCCATCCTCTGAATCTACTGCTTCGTTCGCAGTTCTGGGATCATCATTAGTAATAAATAAAGAAAATTTTGAACAAAAAGTAGATCGACTATAACTTTCTGGTTGCCTTCTTTCTGGAACTGATCTTCTCACACCTGGAGTTTGTAGCTCTTCATCTTTTGATTCCTCCTCTGCTGTAGAGTCTGATTCTTCCTCCTTTAGCTCAAACTCTATCTTCATAGGTTCCTTTGATGGGACTTCATGTTTCATAACATATTTCACCTCTCTGAAAACCACATCTTGATTTTACACAACGTTCCTTGTTACTGGGTTCTAAAGCTTATAACCCTTTAAACCATCCTTACACCTAATAAAGATGCACTTTTCAAATTTACTATCCAACTTAGTTCTTTTCTCCTTTGGAACATGTACATATTCATCACATCCAAATATCCTCAGATGTGAAAGAGAGGGTTTCTTACAAGCCCATACCTCTTGTGGAGTCTTATCCTCCAACGTTGATGAAGGTGATCTGTTGACCAGGTAACATTCTATCTCCACCGCCTCTGCCTAGAATTCTTGTCCTAACCCGACACCATTGAGCATGCTTCTTTCCCTTTCCATTAATGCCTTGTTCATTCTTGCTGCAACTCCATTTTGCTCTGCTGTATATGAAGTATTCTTTGGCTGTGCTATACCACACTTTTTATAGAATTCCTCAAATTCCTTACTACAAAACTCTCCACCATTATCTTTTCTTAGCACCTTTATCTTCTTCTTTGTCTGGTTTTCCACCAGAGCCTTAAATTCTTTAAACCTGTCAAAGACTTCAAATTTATTCTTAAGGAAATATATCCATGTATTCATTGAGACGTCATCTATAAATGATACATAGTACACAGATTTACCTAGTGATGGAACCTTCACAGGTCCAAACACATCATTGTGCACAAGCTCTAATATCTATTTCACCCTCTTACCAGAGGGGAAACTTACCCGATTATGCTTCCCATATACACAATTTTCACAGAAATCAAAATCCAAAGAGCTATTACTCATACCTTCTGCCATACCTTTACCATGAAGTATTCGAAGGCCCTTCTCTCCAATATGTCTAAGCCTTTGATGCCACATCATCAGGGAAAATTTTAAGAACCCCCAAAAATTTATACGTATAATAAATGGGCGAATCTCCATGGTATATAGGAAAAATGGAAGGCGATTTTATCAATAATATAATATGTATATATAATATTTTGCCGAATCTCTCACCAGGCATGGCGAATGTTTTACTCAATTATAAAATCTTGTAAGATATTGGTGAGTCTTTCACTAAATAATAAAACTTTGTAAGGTCTTAGTGAATCTTAGCATTGTGAACTCTAAGAGAATTTTTTGAAAAAGTATAAAACCATATATGACAAGAGCCACATGGTGGCAATATCACTGTTTTCTTCACGTTTCCACGAAATGGAACTTGTTTATAAAATTATAAAAAAACCAACCAAGTCCCTTATAATATGCAGGTAAGCTTATAACAGAGTCTGATACATCTACTATGCTTGTCTTCATTCAAGTGTCATAGCTGTTATACTTAACGCTGTGAATCACAACTCTCTTAGAACTCAACTCTATAGTGTAATTAAAACCTTTGGAAATTGAATCTGACAACTCTATAAAAAGGATTAGTGAAATAGAAGCTTTTGTGAATGAGCCCACTAATTATCACTGCTAAACAATCAATCCAGAGTATGAAGTCTTCCATATTGATCATAATCGTGCTCATGATCAAGGGAGTGTGACCACCTAGCCTGACATAATGGCCATCATAGCTTCCAATAATCAACAACCACCTTGCAAGGACATCTTAGCTCATGTCTCATGAATTTTATTCATCAATCTTAACTAATATAAATCTTATAAAGATAATATTAGAATCCTCTCCGGAATCACTGTTAATACAAGGGTAAAGGAAATTTTCTAGCTCAAGGCACTAACCAATACCAACTTTGGTATTTGTGACCCCTTTGTGGGGATGCACCTACCCTGCCCCGTTGGGTTTCTGCCTTGTAACATAGTTCAAGGATCACAAAACTTTCCAATATTCCTACTCCATTAGACACACTTTCTATGCTATACATAGTGAATGGAAAAGAAGCATTATAGAATACACAATTTCACAGAAGGAAGAAAAATCTTAGCTAGTTCAATATCAAAATCTTAACCACTGATTAATAAAGAATAACAAGTAGTGTAATGAATTGTTCCCAGTTATTTATTTACAAGCTGTAAAGAATGTAGTGGAATGGAAAATATTATTTAGGAAACCCTTCAATATTTTCTACTAATATGTCTGTGCATGTACATATGAAATTAAGAGCATTGTTGAATACAGAGTTTCCTTTTCTCTTGCCTCCATTTTGACAAATCAGTGTGAAATCAGTGTCACTTTGAATTTCCTTTCCTACGAGGGATCACATCCATAGTTGATTAGTAAAATATAATCTACTATATACTATGTTTAAGAAACTGACTGCAATCTACAGTGGAAACGAGACCTCAATTCTTATTCTAAATTTGAATATCTCAGGACAACATAAGAGATAAAAATGCATATGGCCTTAGTAGCTAGAAAACAATCACTTCATCATTACAAGACCACATAGATTTCGGCACTTAATCTAAATAATGGCAGTAGTTGTAGTGCTTATTTGCATTAACACCATGAAAAAGAAACAACAATGTTTCAAAGTACACTTACTAGAAAAGTTGTAACATTCTGAGAATATCTAATGATAGCATTTGAACCTCATAGCTATGGTGGGGAAACTAGGGAACCCAAATATTGGAAGATATCTCATACCAAATCTGAGAAAAAAATAAAAAAGGGAAAAAATCAAAATCTATAAATCAAGTAATGAATTGTTTACAAATCAAATACAATTCATTTAACTAACAGTTAAATTGTGGTGATATATTTAAATATTTAGTAAGAGGGTAACTTCAAACCATGGAATATTAACTTTGTCATTACTGTCATCCCTCAGTGATTGAGATTACAAATCAATACTTCTGGAAAGATTGTAAGAAATTCTGTGAAATAGTAAAGCGTAACCTCTATTTTCAAGCAACAAAATCAAGACATTGTTACATCAAGAGCCATAATTGATACATAATCAATGAATGAAGTCCTTGTATGGCACAAGCTTTTTTCACAACCTCTACTTTCTCAATAAAAAAATCAAGACATTGTATGTGGTTATTGTCAAAAGGAAACTGCGTTCTAAGTTGGAAGAGGATCTTATCAAAAGACATGGATTTATTCAAAGCTACAAAGCCTAATGGGTTACTGAAAAATAAGTTGAAATATGGGATCATGATACTTAAATTGAAAAAATATGCTTTCCTTTTAGAAACATTACAGTTATACAATGTTTTTTGAAAGCATTAGAATTTGAAATTGGGCCTTTCTATCAAGACAAATTTTCATTAACAGAATGAACTTTCCTACATGAAACGTTGTAGATATCCAAGAAAAACTTGAAAAGCATAAGAGAACTTAGCATAATGTACTTTCTTTCCTTCCTTAACATTCTTAAAGAGTTGAGGTTCCCCAAGTCATCAGGTAACTTTCGAAGGAAATGACTATTAGTAATAGTCCAATTCACAACTGAAGTTGTGTCACAAATATGAGGGGGCATCTCCTCCAAATCACAAGAGTGCTCCAGGTTAAAATCTAGCATTATTGGAAGCTTAATGCTTGACTGGTTGTTATTGAACCCAAACATTTTTCCATTCTTCACTAAAAGATTAAATATTGCTTCTCTAAGTTCTACATGACTTTACTATGCTCTTGAAGTGGGGGCACATGCAGGCTCTCCAAGTAAATAGTCTTAAACTAAGTGAAGATAAGGCCAATATATCATTCAGTGTGGATCTCTTTAAACCATAATTGAATACTATGTCTCTCTTGAACCCATAATTGAATAATATTAGGACTTTCAAATTTTTCATGGAACTCAAAAATGTTGGAAGAAAGTATTTTCTTCCAAAAAGAGTAAAACTAAAGCCTCTGCTTGAGGAAAATTGATGTCACACCACTAACACTTCTCCATGGAATCTATATAGGTAAACCAAAAATGCAGAATTCCATTAGAATATTGTGTTTATTGAATACACAAATGAAATCATTTCATTTCTTTAAAATATATTTTGAAATAAAAATTACTGAAATTACATAGCGATAACCTAGTGGGTGTAGGATAAAATGTCATTCACAGAAAACATGAGAAAAAACATAATACTATATATAAAACCAAGAAAAATTCAAATTCATCACTTCTAGGGACTTTGTAACCACCCTGCCAATACACAAATATGTTCCTGTTTGTAGTTAGAAAAATTACCCAAATTACAATCTCTTTACTCTAGCATATGTTGGAAAGTTATAGAAGGATGACTAGTGCAATCAATCCATTCCTTTTAGCCCTGGATTTGTTTCAGTTTAACAGAAGTATACAAATATACTTGTCCAATGTCTATGCTTTAACCATTCACCTTAAGATGTTTTTACAATATAATTTCCTAATTCTATTTAATATCTTCATTATCATAAAAACCAACCTATATCCATCTTAACTCCACATCTACCACTCTTAGGGGGATGAAATATATTTATCCCTTTAAGAACTTGGTACACCCAGAATTAAGACGGATCTAAGATGATAGAATTTCCCCTTTAAATAGTCTATGCTCACATGAATACCATGGTATTACCATGGGTTATCATAAACTTGGACCTTAAAAATTACTATTAGTAGTTTATAAAAATTAATAGTTGAATTTTATTTTATTTTTTATTTTAACCAAGCTAAAATGTTTAACATACATTAAATTACAACATCCATTTTTACTCTTGATCCACCAAGCCCTGAGAGGGATCAAATATTTTTTCACTCTATGCTAGTTTGCATATCACGATATTTAATACCTCTCAGCGGTTAGTAGATCCAGAGTAAAGATGGATCTATGCTGGTTTAATTGCCCCATTTAAATAGGCTACATTCCAGGTGAATACCATGGGTCAATACCATGTGCCATTTTGGTGAATACCATGGTTCAATACCATGTGCCATTTTTATTTTTATTAATATTGATATTAGGGTTAATAATGTTTTTTTGCATGGTATTAATAACAATCTAGTCCATGGTATTTGTCCCATAGTATTTTTCCCATAGGTTTCACCTAAATATAACCCATTTTTTGAGTGTCCTTAAATATAAGGTGACTTATGGAGTAAATAAAAAAAATTGTTTTATTTCTTTACCATACCTCTCGTTTATTTATATTTTTATTAATTTACCATACCTCTTTTAGAAATAAGGTATTTGGCCCATAGGATTCACTTAAATAAAACCTCTTTCTTGAGCCTTCATAAATAGAACGAGGGTTATGGACTAAATATAAAAAGAGGTTTTATTTATTTACCATACGTCTAGTTTATTTATATTTTTATATATTTACCATACCTTTTGAGTAAGTATAAAAAGACGTTTTATTTATTTACCATACCTCCACTTTACTTATATTTTTATTTGTTTACACCCTTGCATATATATAAGGTGACTTATGGAGTAGATATAAAAAATGTTTTATTTATTTACCATACATCTCATTTATTTATATTTTTATTAATTTACCATACCTCTTTTATAAATATGGTATTTGGCCCATAGGATTCACTTAAATAAAACCTATTCTTGAAAATGGGCGAATGGAAGGTTGTAACTCCTAGTTTCAAGGGCTAAATTTACCTTTATTACCCTCTCCCTTAAAAAAAGGTGGGCTATTTGAGGTGATTTGTAAAAATGTGCTATGATACAAAATATTCGCCCACTGAAAATTTTAAACCCCTTACCCTAAAATTTTCTATACACATCATGGCCTTCTCTCCAGAGACCACTAGATTTTATGCTCCACTTTCACAAGCCACAAAACTATTTCACCCATCAACAAAAATGCTACCTTGTAGCTTGTACAGAGTTCCAATTCGAACTCCCTGCATCAATACTAGTGCTCCTTGAACCATCTTGCAGGTATCCTTGTCGAACACTGTTTTTACACCTGCATCATCCAGCTTGCTTACATAAATCAACTTTCTGGCCAATGCAGGAATATGTAGGACACCTGGAAGTGTACTAGCCCTTCCACCTTGTAACTTCAACTTTGCTTTTCCATGACCAATGATTCTAGCCTTCCTGTCATCCCCTAAGAACACATCACCACCATCGTATTTATCATACTCGCAGAACCACTCTTTATGGGGAGTGAAGTGAAAGGATGCACTTGAGTCAATCAACCATGCCTCATGATCTACATTTGTGCTTGAAGAAGCCAAGTACATATCCCCACCTTCATCTGAGGTGGTTTTTGCCTCTGCAGAAGAAGCATCATCAGATCCCTTTCCTTTGTTAGGAGCTTTAGATTTACAGACCCTTTTGTAGTACCCCTCCTTTCCGCATTTCCAACAAACTACCTTTATAATTTTTCCTAGAGATTTAGATCTCCCACTCAATGACTTATTTTTTTTTTGTTCTGGGACTGTCCTCGTACAGACTAGGCATCACCATCCTTTCTCTCCATATTTTTTCGTCTCATCTCTTCCTTCAGCAAGGATGAGACTATTTCATCAAACTACAAGGCAATTACATTGCTACCTATTGCAATAACCAAACTATCCCATGAATCTGGTAGAGAACACAACAAACTGATGCACTTATCTTCATTTGAAATTTTAATATTAGCAGATAATAACTGACTTACCACAGTATTAAATGCGTTCAGATGCTCTATCATCGAGTCTCCATCTTTCATCCTCAGGTTATACAGATTTTTCCGTAGGAACAGTTTATTCATTAGAGACTTAGATTGGTACAAAGTCCCTAACTTGTCCCACAAAGCCTTAGCTGTAGCTTCCCCTGATACATTTAGCAATACTGAATCTGAGACACACAATCATATTGTGCTCTTTGCCTTCCAATCCAACTTATTCCATTCTTCATCGGACACTCCCATTGGTTTAGTAGCCAAATCTACCGCGATCCACTGATCTTTATCCACCGATAGATCCTCCATCATAAGTTTCCAAAACTCAAAACTCCGACCATTAAATTTCTGATCTCTATATGTTCGCTATCTTCTTTCACCACTAGAATCGATCCTGAAGATTTCCCACTAAATAGGGTCTACCATAGGCCAGAGCGAAACCCCTCAGGAACAAAGGCGTCCCCTTGAAACCAAAATAGATTTGATACCAAATGTAGGTTTTAACCCCATATAGAGATTACCTACATACGAATTCTAAAACATAGAAAATAAATGATGCGAGAGCATAACACATAAAACACATATACACAGAGATTTTCCTCTGGATCCCGAGACGGGAATACTAGCTTGATTTTCCATTATATTCCTTTCAATGTTACAATACATATTTATACATGCAAAAGCATCCAATACGATGGACCAAAAATCATCACGTCCAAAACCATGGACTGAAAACCATTGCGTCCAAAATCATGTGCAAAAACCATGCACAAAACCAAAGGTAGGTCTGCCCAGCCTAATATAGGGTCCAAAAAAAATTTCCCTGGGGCACTGCACCAAACCCCGTAAAGGGGGGCTACCTAGCCCCCTCAAGCCTCCTATGACCCCCCTGCGGTGCAATGAAGGGAGGTCTCCATCCCTGCTCTAACCCCCCGTTAACTACGTAGGCTAGTCATGGAAAGAATATAACACAACCCAAGAAAAACACTTAGAGGAAACACATGGAATGAATTCCAATGCTTTGAAACATATATGTCATTGAAGACACCATGATAAGGCAATGATAAACAATCATTCATACAACCTTAGGTGGTGTATCTCAAATTCATGAAATATGTGCTTTGTTTTCATACCTACCCTCCAAACGGTTGTGCATCAGATGGAGTCTTTATGTGGTCCCGATCTTCTATCATACCTCAGGTTCGTTGGTATTGTTATGTGATAACAATATTTTATATTCATCTCCTTGAGTGTCATCTAGAATGTCATTCTTATTAATCACCTTCTTCTTCGTCTTGTCACAGTCTGGTAGAATTCTTGTATCTCGAATCTACTCATGACAAGACGATATCAGTCTGATAACCCATAGTGTAAGATTTTTCACTTGGATTCATAAACTGGGTTGGGAATTAGTGACCTATCAGGGGATAAGGCCCAGTGGCTTTGTAATTACGTAGCTCAAGGAGCCAAGCTTTAAGCTTGATAACTGAGACTGGGCAGTGTATAGCTCAGGCTAGGATGAGTGAAATTTCTGCACAGTCCTTACTGAGGGAAAGTATTGCACAATGGTCACTGAGAGACAAAATTTCATAGTAAAAGTAGGAAATAACTACTACGGGATAAGGTCCTAGGAGGAAAAATATACACATTTTCAAGAGGAAGGGGGGACTGGGTAGCTCAAAGGCTTAAGGGAAAGAACTGTGTAGTTTTTGGAGACACTGAGTTCTGGCTGAGGGAAGGACATTGGAGGAAGCACCTACGTGGTTTTTGATGCCAAGGGAGGGTAGGATTTCTATGCATTATGAAGTTCTAGTAGGAAAGGATTAGGCTTGAGGGTTGTAGATGTGAAGTGCACAATTTAGAAAGGTTGGATGAGGCTAGGTTGTTAGGAAACCTCCAGAATTTGGCTAAGTGTTTGATCAACGGAGCTGATGTGAACAGTGATATAACTTGACTATGATCACACAATTGAACACTTAGTGATACAACATAGACCATCCATAAGACATGAAATCATACTTCTCTTAATGCAACAACCTTTGTGGAATATTAGAAATGGTGCGCCCCCGATGATAGACTTTGTGAGGACAAAGGAGACACTTGTGCAATAGTGGGTGAAACTTTGGAAATGAGTCAAAAACATGTATCTGTGATAAGAATAATCCATTTTCACAAAAAAAATACCCTTGAATAAAAATAAGTTTCCCGTTGCATGAAAAGTGTTAATCCCCATGGCTGAAGATGACAAATACTACATAAAGATAAAAGCGTGAACGACTCTTAAGATCAAAGAGGGGAGCTTGAAATCTTTAGCTTACCAATCAGTGACTAAGGAACAATTGATCACATGATCAACAATATGTATATATATATATATATATATATATATATATATATATATATATATATATATATATATATATATATATATATATATATATATATATATATATATATATATATATATATATATATATATATATATATATATGGTTGTACTCATGTATACAACACTTGGTTGATTATATAACTAACAAATTAACAATATATGGTCCACACTTATATGTATGTTTATTCATAGCTACGAATATGCACAAAACACATAACTAGTTTTGGTTTTCTGTTTGTTTTTCATTTCCATTATATTCAATTGGAGATGAATATTCCTAAGACTAATTCTAATTGTCTAAATATGCAATTTATATCATAAGGTTTCAAAATATCTCTTTACTCAGAGAATTAGACTCTTCCTCCGCTAAGAGGAACATTGTCCTCAATATTTCTAGGTCCTCATTCTTTTTGGAATAGATCTAGATAAATATCCTTCATATATTCTTCTAGCTCCCAAGTAGCTTCTTCAAGTTTTAAATGATCCTAATGCACCTTAACTTGAGAGAGGGTCTTCTTCTGAAGTACAGTCTCACTTTTATCCAAAATTTATTGATGCTTAACCAAGAACTCTCTTGTGGGTTCAATATGTATCACACCCCAATTAATTACAAGATTAGGATTAGGTATAGATTTTTTTAACAGAGAAACATGAAAAACATTATGTGCCTTTATGTGAGGAGGATAAGGTAGTTGAAATTCCACATGTTTGATTTGACTGAAGATTTCAAAGGGTCTACAGTATTGTGGGGCTTGTTTTGGAAAGCTTCCTAGATTTAGCGAGGCCCTTTTAGGATGTATTTTCAAGTACACATGGTCCCCCACTTAGAATTCTATTAATGTTTTCTTCTTGTCAGCATAACATTTTTTTTCGGAGATTTTTTCAATTTTTTTACGATCTATCTTACCATCTGGTCCATTTCCTGAAGCATTTTGTGTCCCAAAATCAGTTTATCCTCTAGACGTCTCCAACTTGGTGGTACTTGACACCTCCTCCCATTCAATGCCTCAAAAAGGCTCATTCCCAATGATAT
Organism: Pinus tabuliformis; assembly: GCA_031772625.1. NCBI lineage: Eukaryota > Viridiplantae > Streptophyta > Pinopsida > Pinales > Pinaceae > Pinus > Pinus tabuliformis. The sequence continues at coordinate 1,195,990,974 of CM062817.1, read as the reverse complement.
ATGATAACTATTATTATAAGAAAATTATACCAAATGGATGAAATTTTCCCATTTGGTAGGTTGGTACATCACAACATATCCTCCAACACTTGATTTATCATTTCATTATGATTGTTAGTTTTGGGATGGTAAGTTGTTCTAAATTTTAGCTAAGCCCAAGACTGTAAATAGTGACCTCGAAAAATTAGAGGTGAACTTTGTGTCTCGATCAGATATAACTATCTTGGGTATACCATGTAGCCTAGAAATCTCTCTCATAAATATATCTTCCACTTGAGAAGCATTAAAAGTAGATTGCACCGATATAAAATATGCAGCTTTGGTTAACTTATCCACTACCACCATTATAGAATTTTGTCACCTCTGGTTGTGGCGTAGTCAAGGGAGATCACATCCCACCTCTACTCGGGTATCGATAGTGGTTTTAGAAATCCCACTAGGTGTTGATGCTTTGTTTTTATTAGTTGATACTGTTGATATCTGAGAAAAAATTCAACCGACTTCCTTTTCATTACGGAATAGAAAAAATCTTTTCTCAAGGCTGAAATAATTTTTTGGTAGCCAAGATGCCTGACATGAGGTTACCTATGATACTCATCCATGATGAACTACTTGATTTTCTCTTAAAAAAGTACATATATTTTCTTCCTTTACATCCATAACCCTCTATCATCAAGTGTGTATTCTATCCATTTCTCCATATCTACTTTATTCTATAGATTATTATATATTTTGTTCTATCTCAAATCCCCCTCTCCAAATTTCTTTATCCTTTGTGATCAATCCGACTCACCCTCGTTGACCAAGAATTCATTGACTTGCTTCCACTTCTGGCTAAGAGCGTATGTTATTTTATTCTCCTTGCCTTTAATATGTCTAATCTCAAAATCATACTCACTAAGGAAAGCCATCTACCTAGCTTGCCTATCCTTTAAGTTGGGATGGCTGAAAAAATAATTGAAGCTTACATGGTCGATAACAAGGGTAAAGATTGTTCCTATTAAGTAATGCCTCCACATCTTGAGGGAATGTATTACTCCTACCAATTTCAATTCATGGACTAAGTAATTGCTCTCATGCTCCTTCAACTTTTAGGATTCATATGCTATGACATGGCCCTCCTGCAATAATACCCTTGTTAAACCTTCCAAACATGCATCCGTAAAAACTTCAAAATCATTTTCAAAATTAGCTATATTCAAATCAATTCCATGATAGGTAAATATTTTAACTTTTCAAAGCTCTTCTGGCATTTTGGAGTCCATTCAAACTTCACTCCCTTCTTCTACAGGGAGGTTATAGGGTGAGCCAGCTTGGAAAATCGTTCTATAAAGTGGAGATAATAGGCAGTTATACCCATAAGTTATCTAATATCTGCAACATCCTTTTGAATTGGCCATTCGAGTGTAACTTTAACCTTTTCTAGATCCACTCTTATTCCCACTTCTGAAGTTACATGGCCTAAATATTTTATTTCTCTTTCATAAAAATCAGATTTGCAAATTTTGCATACAATTGATTTTCCGTTAGGGTTCTTAGCACTAGCTCTAGGTGCTACTTATTTTCTTCAATCGTATTAGAGTATATCAGTATGTTTTCAATAAATACTAGAAAATATTTATTTAGGAATTTGTTGAAAATAGCATTCATTAAACACATGAATGTGATGGGAATTGGTAAGCCTAAAACATATTACAATGAACTCGTAATGACCATAATGAGTTCAAAATGTTGTCTTAGGTATGTCCTCCCCCTAGATCCTTAGCTAATGGTATCCTAATCTAAGATCTATCTTAAAAAATATAGTTTCTCTGTGTACTTGATAAAAATGTCTTCGAGACGGAGAAATGGGCACTTATTCTTGACTCATAACTTATTAGTTTTCTGTAATCTATACATAATCTGAAAGTCCCATCTTTTTCTTGACAAATAGGATGAGTGCCCCCCATGGGGACACAATGGGTTATATATGATCCAGGTGGATATTAGTGGCCACTCGCCTATTCCACCTAGACATCTGATTAGTTTCATCAATTTCCTTTTTCAATGCAATATTTACTATTTTCAGCATTTTTTTGAGTCCTGAAATTTCAGAGTAGTTTCGAACCCCTAAATGATGTTTTTTTGAGGTCCAAAGTAGGCCCATAGCCATGGGTAAGAGCCTACTACAAATATTTTAGTACTTGGATAGATCTTTCCAACAAGGTATCGTACACACCAAACATATATAATATGACCAAGTTATGACCTTGGGAAGTTGGTTGCCCAACTAACCCCAACGGGTCCCACAAACTATTGGCATTCCATCTCATGGGGTTATGGTTTTGGTTTTTTAGGGTTTTACCTTATTTTTCAATAATAAATATGCTCTTGAGCCTCATTGTAATACACTTCAGAGGCATGTAGGAGCCACGTTTCTTCTTAGAGATAAGATACCATTGTCCGAGCTAGTTTATTTCCATTTTGTTTGTAAGCATATTTCAGTATTTGATATTAATGAAATCAAGTGTTATTTCTACTGCATCTCTGTTATATCTGTAATTTTTTTCATTCTTTCTTTAGTTAATATCAGTGGTATCAATGCGGTCTGCTATTTCTCTATTTATTTTTTTGCATGTCCCCAATGAGGGCAAGATATAACAACTTAGGGATCGAACTGGTCAAACCTTTACAATACTAGCCTCACAAATTCTGATGGCCTCCCATGATGGAAGAGAAAAATAGAAGGGGGAAGGAGATCCTTTCATGATCTCGCTTGAAGAATCCCTCTAATAATATAGGAACAAGATCATGGACAAATTTTCCCAAATCCTTCAGTGACTACCCAAAGGTGACACATCTTCTTCCAACACCCACTCTTGAAGTGCCAACCCCTTTAAGGTACAATTTAACTTTGAAATCACCATATTTGAAGTTTAGATAGATGCGGATGTCATAAATAAATGTTTAAATCTGCTAGAAGGATATTTTTATGTTCATGATTTTTCCATCCAGAAAAATATTACATTCACACTTCTCAAAGTTACTCCCCACATTAAGGACTGGTGGGAAACCTACTGTGAGAATAAGGATGAAAGTACCCCTTGAATATTTTCAGCCACACCCACTTGGAACTCATTCCGAGATGTCATTAAGGATAAGTACTACCCTGTTGGTAGCTATTAAGATAAATACATAAAATGAACCATGTTGTGGTAGGGAAGGGACCAAGACGTGCCAGAGTTTACCAATTTTTTCATACCCTTTGCATGAAGATGGGTATTAAGGATGTCGAGAACCATTTGGTACTCATGTACCATAGTTGTCTACATAGCTACATCAAGGGTGAGATGGATGTCCTGGACATCTCGTTGTTCGACACGACGTACCAATAAGCTGCTTAGATTGAGAAAAAGTTTAAAGAGAAGAAGTGAGACGTTGGATCTGCGAATATGAAGCAACGGAAAGGCACCCCAAAATCATGGAGAAATGTACAAGGCCAAGGTAGAGAAACTAAGGAAAACCCATTGAAGCCACAAGAAAAGGAAAACACCAAGAAGACAAAGAAGGATACAAGAAAATGGTGTGAGTTTCATAAGAGCTCCATTGACAACATAAGTGAGTGTCGAGCTAGGTAGCCATTAGTGGCTAAGTTCAAGGTTTCTAAATGATATGCATGTTTTGACTTTGAGTCATAACCTAACAAGGGGAATGACAAAGGGAATTAGATCACTGAAGTAGAGCCCAATGACACCGTGGCCACCACAAAGATCTAGAAGAATGAGCCTGAAGATCCAGAGGAGGGGGAATTCCTTTTCCACTCAAGGATATCGGTGAAGGGTTTTATTCTACAGTCCATTGTCGATAGCTGGAGGCAAAAGAACCTCATTTCAGCATAGGTTGTGAAGCGATTGGGCCTACCTACTACAACACATCCAAATTTTTACGTCATTAGGTGGCTTCACCAAGGACAAGATCTCTGTGTCAGCCAACAGGGCCACCTTCCCTACAACATCAAGCCCTTCACGAATAAGGTACTGTGTGATGTTTCTCCTCTTGAAGTTTGTGATGTATTATTAGGACAACTATACTTGTGGAAGTGACATGTTGTATATGAGTCTAGACATTACTCTATCATTACTACTTTGGGAAATAAGTTTTACAGTATACCGAAGCCAACCCTCCCTACCAAAATCTCTTTGATCGATGAAAAGAAATGCAATAGGATCATTTCACAGTCCAAGAGATTTGTAATCCTTATGATTCGCCCTTAGGGAAAGAAGAATATTGTAGCCACGACTTCCAGAGAGTGCTCCTCTGCATAACAAAAACATATGGATAAGGTCGTCAAGGAATATAGAGACATTTTCACCTCACCTACCGGGGTACCTCTGCACTGTCAGGTTAAGAAGTCAATCGATCTGACCCTGGGCATGCCACTACCCAATGGACCTATCTAAAAACACTCTGCTCTAGAGAATAATGGGATAAAGAGACAAATTCATGAGTTTTTGCTGAAAGCACAAATCAAGCCAATCTCATCACCCTGTGGGAGCCTGATTATAATGGTACAGAAGAAGGATGAGACCTGTAGACTATGTATTGACTATCAGGGGCTGGACAAGATCGTTGTCCATAATAGGTACCCAATCCCATGGATTGACGACCTTCTGGACCAACTCAATGGGCCAAATATTTTATCAATATTGACTTCAAGTCCAGTTATCACCAGTGTTATGTGGAATTTTGCATCTACATATAAATACTAATTCCCTAGGTAGGTAACTATACCTAGAACAACATATTTAAAGAACTTATCTTTTTTCTATAGATGATAAATAAGACAAGGGAATCAGAGGACCTACTTGTTCTTTTTCTTTCCTTTTGTCTCCTTTGTATGACTCCTCTCGCTCCTTCTTTAACTTCACTCGCTCAAAAGGTACTTGCAGGCATAAATAGAAGACAAAGAACAAATCAAAGCAAGAGATATAGTGACTATAAGTAGATGGAATCATATACATTCACACATATAAACATCATATATTACCATAAGCATATGGAAAAAGGTGTAAACAACTTTATTAACTAGAAGGGAGAATTACAAAGATGAAGTCCGATCCATTGTCACTCTTCCAGCTTGGGTTCCAACCAACATCACATCAATAGCAGAACACTCTGGCAGCATAAAAATACTTGGGTATAATCTCAATCCTCACACCAATAATATCTCCTTACAAATTATCAAAGTCCAGCTCGTGATCACTTAGATGGGTGCTCAATTTATACGCAAATGGAGGAGGTTTGGTCATAAATTAGGGTATCGAATGGCCTTCGAAAGTTAGAGTTAGCTTCCAGGGAGGAAGGGATGAGAGGATAGGGGGTTACTTAACTCATTCCCTATCCAATCTAGATCTCATAGGAGATGATAATTGTGGGAATCTTCTAGATGGCTCCAGAAGATAGGAATATTCCTAGAACCCTATGTTGATTTCACTCGAATTCATGCAATAGAGGTCAAAGTGGGCCTAAGTGCTCTGGAAATCACGCTAACATGGGCCTACCTACACTGAAGTTCACTTACCCTTAACCAAGGCTACAGTGGTCCCTCAAGGAGGCAATTCTAGAGGGATTTAGGCTAAGAAACTCTCAGGGAAGGAGGCATTCAAAGTGGTGACCTGTCTACGGCATGTATAAAATAAATTACGGTTTGATGAGCCCTAATGGTACTCATCTGAATTATGGGAGTGATGTGCCCAAATTGATCTATAACAACTTCCTCCTAAAGCATGAAGTAGAAAATAATTATGTCGAGTGATATGCTTTACGATGTCATGAGGAGGTTTTGAAGTGGATGGTGAACTGCATTGATTATAATACATAATATCATGATTTTTTATTTTTTATCATGAATGAATGAGGGAATGCATACCCATGATCAGTATATAAACTTTCATTACAAGTTCATAGATATTCATCTACAAATATGGACCCATGATCGGATGACCATCAATGTAAAGCCATTGTACATATGATTTGGTACATTTCCTGAAATTGCAACCGGGATGGATGAAAGTACATTCAGGGTCTTTTGTCTCATTCAATCATTTGGTCATGTACGAGTCTAACCATGAGAATATGTGATTTGAATTCAAACATGGGAAGACACCATCTTATTGCCATCCAATGATGTAAGTCGTTAACAGATGCGAGAGAAATCACTGATAATGATAATGATCCTCGAGGTACTGTAGTACATTCTGCATGGTGTGAATGGATGTTTTTATGTCAAAACCATAAAAATTCTTTCGGTTGAAGGCCAAAGATGTCAACCTATCTCTAGAAGCAAGAAACTTTCCATTGATGTGTGCAAGTCTCAAGGTACTGGAAGGGTGTTTCTAAGTCACCTTCTTAGAGAATGCCCTGATTTTAACAAGAAGCAACTCGTTGCAAGAGGGCCTTGACGTATCCCACATCAATGACATGAAATGAATGTAATGATTTTGGAGATGGAATTTAACTGACGACATAAGGCTCAGGAATGGTAGTCATGAAAATGAAGGTTTATGAGTATTGCAAAGGATGAATTACAAATTGAGTGACTTCTCTTGAACGTGTCAGTGACTCAATGGATTGGCAGCATTGACCCAAAACAAAAGCAATGGATGGTATGATATACCAAAGAATTATGACCATAAAGAAGATAACCCAACCCAAATAGTCACAATGATGAAGTGAAAGTGTCATGTTTAAGAGTAATCTGCTGCCATAAAGTGGTTTACCCCTTTTCTCATTTTCCCCAGTCATTGTTGACCAATAACTCTTTATTTTTTATCAAGCTTGAGGAGGATAACATATTCTTGTTGCATAATTCCACCCTTTTGGTGAATCCATCGCTACGTGATGTTTTAACGAGTCTTGTGAATGTGGAACATGGTCTTGTCATGATGGACAAGTTTATCTCTATTTGATGTTTTAACGAGTCTGACGACAATGATAACTCAGTCCTTTTCATGTTTAGAGAGTTTGAAAAGGGACAAAAAGAAAACTCTGCAAGTTCTTTTTCATATATTTGTTTCTCAAGTCCAAAAAACATAAAACAATATAATAGAGAACCTATTGAACATGTTCGGTCAACATATTCATTTTTCATAAATAATCTATCTCAGTCCGGAAAGGGTTAAACTTATACTGAGTAGATGTCATTTCCAATATGTTAACGAGCCGAAAAGGAGAAGCACTTGGAAATCTTTTCATATTTTGAGAGTTTGGAAAGAGCTCAAAGAGGACTCCACTTTGAGGAACGAGTGGTGTCTAGGATAGCAAGTGGTTCTGGTGATGTTGGAACTTCTCAAGACATGCTGATTTATGTGAAGAGAATGACTAATAAGACCACTCATTGCAAATTTTCCTCAAAGAGGGTAAAACAACCAAGTGAAAGCGTATGATCAGCCAAGAAGATAGTGACGATGGAAGGAGAAAAACCAAGGCTCATCTGATAGAAGAGACTGATAGAATGGAAATCACAAGGGTTAAAATGGAGATGGGTTCTTTTTTACACAAGCTTGAACCATAGGGACTATGCTTGGATTCAGTTTCATGTTTACACAAGCTTGAAACAAGAATATATGCTTGGATTCAGTTTTATTTTTACACAAGCTTGAAATGAAAAAATATGCTTCGATTTAGTTTCATTTTTACACAAGCTTGAACCGAAAAAGTACGCTTGGATTCAGTTTACATGCCCCCAACATGATGACTCAGGACTAGGTGCATGCCCCTCAACCTTCATTGCGTTCACCTAAATAGACTACTCATGGCTATGAGGTGGATGGAATGAAGGTTCATTTAGGAGATCAAGTGAAAGACTCGACTAAGATTTTACGAAATCTAATCAAAGACTCGACTTGGAACTTTACTCCAGGGGACCTTGTTTCATTTTTAAATGAGCTTGACACAAGACAAGGAACTCTGCTCATATTCCTTGTTTCATTTGTTAACGAGCTTGAAACAAGACAAGGAACTATGCTCTAATTCCTTGTTTCATTTTTTAACGAGCTTGACACAAGACAAGGAACTCTCCTCATACCCTTTCTTTTATTTTTTAACGATGTTGACACAAGACAAGGAACTATCCTCATACCCTTTGTTTTATTTTTTAGCGAGGTTGACACAAGACAAGGAACTATCCTCATACCCTTTGTTTCATTTTTCTAACGAGGTTGACACAAGACAAGTAACTATCCTCATATTACTTTATTTCATTTTTTAAAGAGTTTGACACAAGACAAGGAACTATCCTCACATTCCTTTATTTCATTTTTAAAGGAGGTTGACAAAATACCAGGAACTATCCTCATGTTCCTTTATTTCATTTTTAATGAGGTTGACGCAAGACCAAGAACTATCCTCATGTTCCTTGATCATGATTCATAAGACGTCATGACTTCCAAGAGGTTCTCATCAGATGGGGGAATAATGCTCTGAAAGGAGAGATCTGGTTCCAATGCCCCCATCACATAATGTACAACATCGAAATTAATTGTCCATTGATGTGGGCATGGAATGGGTTGCCACATAATTAACCCATGGCGGGGAAGATAGCATTAGGTCAAAAGAACCATTTAGGTAAGATGGTTGACAAGAAGCCATATTTGGACCGGGAAATGAAAGCTTGTCAACGGTGAAAATTTTACCTTCATGCGGGAAACACATCACTCGAAAAAGTGTTGAAAGAATAACTCCCATGTCATGAACATAGTCACGCTTAAGAAATAAATTGTAATATAAAGGTCCTAGGACTACCATCACATTGAGGTAGACAATTTTTCCTCCCAAAGTAATAGGCAATTGAGGAATATCCCTAATGGTTGACTGGTTCCTCTGTTAAAAGTGAACAGATTCTGGGTAATAGGCACAAGTGGCAACGAACCAAGCACTTTACAAGTAGTGGACGAAAGGATACTCACAGATGCACCTTCATCTATAATAGTTCCAGGTACAATTACATTACAAACCTATACTATGATCTGTAAAGGCACATAAAAAGGAAGATGACATCTTGCCATTCAATTCCAGTCAAAGGAAGTGACCAGACTACTCAGAGGGGCTACCATAAGAATGAGAGAATAAACCCCTTGAGTTATGAGAGTGGGAGGATTTTCCTCTTGTCTTTATGGAACAGGAGGATTTCCCCCAAGCTCATTAGAATCTAAATAAATGAAAAGAACCTGAGTGGTATCATACTCACTCTCTATGGGAAAGGTACGATTAACTGAAGGTGAAACCGAGTCAACTGTTTCCTCGACTTGTGATTGGTCAGGTATAGACTCATGGGATTCACATTTAGAGAGAATGGGTTTGATTGATGGTTGATTTGGGTCAGTCAATTCATCAACTAGTGAAGGATTAAGGGAGAGTCTCCTGTAACCAAATGGAAGTAATACGGAGAAGCACGACCATTATCCCACACTTTTTTGGCTTCATCCAGATAAGGACAAAGGTGAATGGGGTTATTCCCTTCACATAACCTAGAAGGAAACTTAACTTTACCCTTACTTCCATGAACTTTACTACCACTAGTTGATGGTGTGTCACCAGCATGATCTCTAGATGTTGATGACATAGGACGATGAGAACGAGAAGACCATTCTTCTAAGATTTGAGGAGTACTAGGACAATTTCGAAGAAGATGGCTTCCCATACAAAGTTGGCATGGATATCGAACTTTGTGAGGCTTATGGGATGGTTTCTCATTAAAAGTTTCATTTGAAGCAATGGTTGCTTGGTTTCCCTCCTGCTGAATTAGCTTCTTCTTCTTCTTCTTCTTCTTCTTCTTCTTAGCCACCTAGTTACTAGTATCAATAATTTCACCAGGTGAAGAGGAAGAAGGGTGGGAAGAAACAACCGACGAAGGAGGCAAAGGGTCAACTTTGGGATCAACTAGAGGTTGATTTTGTCTAGTTGGAGGAGTACTGAATTGTGGAGAAATCACGACATTTTGAACCAAGGAGGTTGAAAACACCCATACGAGCAAGCCAATGGTAAATCCTGGAAGGGCTAATTTAGCCATATAATGAGCACCAATATTTCTGAAAGGAGGAAAAGGACTAGGATTCCCATCAAAAGTAATTCTTTGATCGGTGGACTTTGAAGTTATTGTCATATGTTTCAACTCAAGATCAGCTAAGGAACGACGTGGAGGATGTTATCTGTGGTCAATTAATTTTATTTTAATCAAAATAACATAACAAAAAAAAAGAGGGATGATCTAGGAAAAAGGATTACCAAGCAACTGTGAACTGTAAAATACCACCTAACGAACGAGAAGTATGGGCAGGAAATCTCCCCGGATGCCGTGTTCGGTGTATCACAGTGTACGAGGTGGCAAGACTTGGTTACCTAAAAATGGATAACAACCTAGTGTTGTCCTTCAATATATACCCGAAAGTACGTAGAGGCCCAATCCGTATTAGTGTTGTGTAATGTGAAACCGCATAGTGAGAGCATTCCCATATACTTTAGGTACTGTAACACTGCCCTATATACCCGAAGGTACATGGATGAGCTACGATATACTCATGTACGTGGAATGAGGTATTACACTCGGGATGTATCGTAGACAAGTTAGCAACAACTGCTATGTTCTACGACGCCAGAACATGTCTCTAGCCTAGAACCTCTAAATGTTTTGCGTTAGGTGACAATACAACATTAGGTTAATGCAGATGAATTTTAAGTTGATATTCTTAACAATTTTCCTGTCAAGCTTCACCACGTGATGTGTGTTTGCAATTCCTAGAATTCAACTAATATGATAAGCATTCATGCCATTCAATTTAGCAATGAAAACTTTACCTAACAGGGATAGAGAAATCAGATTTCTTTTAATCAAAGAGAAAAGAGAACAATCTAATGCAATTTCCCTAAAATATTCCTCTGAGCACACACAAACTTTTCAATGCACAATGCATGTTTTTCTTTTCAATTCCCTTAATGTTAAAACATTGAGCAAAAGGAAACTAATGCACATACAATCAATCAATCTTTTTTTGAGAACAAAGAGTTTATGACAGTCCTGTTTCGAAAGAAATGAAGACTTTTATGACACTTTCTTTTGAACAAAGATTAATTGAATATAAAATAAATTTGACAATGAATTGATAGTGATAAAGAAATCATTTAATAAGCACTAAAAAATAAAGCAAAAAGTAGGGCTGGCAAAGGAAACACAAATTGATTTCAGAGACACAAGCAACATTGACCTTTCAGCAAGTAGAAACAAAAGGAAATTTGACAAAAAATCAATTCAAAGGAGGGATTTTTGATCTAAGGAGGATCAACACAACCTTGAATGGGAGACAGTGCACGTTAGAGCATTGTCCTCTAGCCAAGGGCACTCTGCCATGCTCTATCTGTAGATCAAACCTGCGTTGGTGCCAGAGAGGCCATCCTAGGGGCTTACAAGCACAATTTTCACCAAAAAACACTTCAAAAAGGTTGAAACTAGATCAATGGAAGTAATTAAGGTCTACCAAAGTGTACTAGGATGAAGGTAAACAACCTAGAATGATGATCATTCCCCAATGGAGTCACCAATTTGTTATGTGGAATTTTCATCTACAAACAAATACTAATTCCCTAGGTAGGTAGCTATACCTAAAATAATAAATTTAAACTGATTATCCTTTTTCTATAGATGATAAATAAGACAAGGGAAATCAGAGGACCTACCTTTTCTTTCTATTTCCTTTTGTTTCCTTTGTATGACTCCCATCGCTCCTTCTCGAATTTAACTCACTCAAAAAGTACTTGCAGACATAAACAGAAGACAGATAACCAATCAAAGCAAGAGACCTATCGACTATAATTAAATGGAATTAGATATGTTCACACATATGAACATCATATATCATGATAAGCATATGGAAAAAGATGCAAAAAAATTTATTAAGTAGAAGGAAGAATTACAACCATGAAGTTCGATCCATTGTCAATCTTACAACTTAGTTTCCAACCGACATCACATCAATAGTACAACACTCTGACAGTATAACAATACTTGCTTATAATATAAATCCTCACACCAACTATATCTCCTTACAAAATCTCAAAGTCCAGCCCCTGATCACTTAGACGAGTGCTCAATTTATAGGCAAATGGAGGAGGTTTGGTCATAAATGAGGGTATTGAATGGACTTCCAAACTTAGAGTTAGTTTCCATGGAGGAAGGGATGATAGGATAGGAGGTTACTTAACTCATTCCCTATCCAATTTTTGGCTCATAGGAGATGGTAAGTGTGGGAATCTTCTAGATGGGTCTAGAAGATAAGAATATTCCAAGAACCCTATGTTGATTTCGCTCAAATTTTCCCAGCGTAGGTCAAAGTGGGCCTAAGTGCTCTGCAAAGCACCCTAACATGGGCCTGCTTGCACTAAAGCACACTTGCCCCTGACCAAGGCTGTGCTAGTCCATCAAGGAGGTAATTCTGGAGGGATTCAGGCCACGAAACTCTTAGGGAAGGAGGCATTCAAAGTGGTGAGTTTTCTAAGGCATGTAGCAACTGAATTAGGGTTTGATGTGCCATAATGGTACTAATCTGAATGATGGGAGTGATGTTCCCAAATGGATATGTAACAACCAGATGTTTATCAAACCCTCTGATGTGTAGAAGGCTACCTTCAAATCTAAGGAGGGCCTTTTAGAATAGTTGGTCATGCCTTTTTTGTTGATGAATACACCCACAACATTCATGAGATTGATGAAAAGCATCTTGTGACCCTTCACTAATCCATTCATGGTGGTGTACTTAGGTGACATCTTGATCTTCAGCCAGAGATGGGAAGAGAATCTGCACCATATTTGACAAGTCCTCCAAACCCTACGACAACACAAGTTGTGTGCCAATTTGGAAAAATGGACTTTTGGAATGACCTGGATTCAATATATGGGGTACATCATTGATGAGAAAGGTGTGCATGTGGACCCATCCATGGTACAAGTCATTTGGGATTGGCTAGCCCTAACCAGTCTAATTGAGCACCGCATCATTTTGGGTCTTGCCAATTTCTACTCCAGGTTCATGTTGGTGTTCTCTCATAGCACTTGGCCTTTAAGCTAAGCCACCAAGGGTGGAGCGAAAGGAAATTTCTTCTGGTAAAAAAACCAACATAAGTCATTTTTCAAGTTAAATCATTGCCTCTACTCTACACGAGTCCTCACATTACCAGACGTACAACAACCATTTGGGATTGAGACAAACGCCATTGGTATAGTTCATACTCAATAAGGGCATCTGTTATCTTACCACAGTGAGACACTTTCAGACACAATTGGAAAATATCCCAACTATGATAAAGAAAATTATTCCATTATGAAATCCTACTGTCAATGGAAGCCTTACATTATGGGGAATGAAACGGTCATCCACACAGATCACCAACCCCTGTAGTTCATACAAACACAAGGGAATTTGTAGAATGATTGCCATCAGAAATGGTCCAGATACCTGCAATAGTTCCATTTGGACATTATGTCCTAGAAGAGAAATGCCAATAATGTTGAAAATTTCCTTAGGTAACCACCATCAATAGTGATGATCACTATGCTCGACTCCTACGGGAATGAGACTTCGGGGTGGACGCATATTTACAAAAATGATCTAAAATTCGGTAGCACATGCCACAAACTTGTGGAAGGTAAGAAAGTTCCAAATTTCACCTCCAGGATGCACTATTATGCCACTTGGGACACATCTATGTTCCTTCAAGTGAGTGTGCCAAAATGATTTTGGAGGTGCACTACAATAGGGACCCTGGACATTTTGAAGTAGAGAAAAAAGTGGGAGTATTGCAAAAATATTTTTATTGGCTGGACCTTCATCAGGATGTTTGGAAGTATATTAGATCCTACACTTCCTGTGTCATTTCCAAACCAACCATAAAGAACAAAGGCCTATATACTCCTCTTCCTACTCCTAGTTGACCTTGGGGATACATATCCTTGGATTACATGTCGGGCCTTCCTTTTACTAAGAATGACAACAAATACATCTTCGTGGTCATCGATAGATTCTTTAATATGGCCACTTTGGTGGCCTACAAGAAATATATCATAGGAGAGATGACTGCTAAGCTCTTATTTGAGTGAGTGTGGGTACACTTTGGGATCCCACAGTCCATTCAATTAGATTGGGAAAACAAATTCTTGAGTGCATTATTTTCAAGTCTCTGGTTGATGCTAGATATTGAACCTACTAAGTCCATGACTTTCCACCCCCAAACTGATGGACCAATAGCGGTTGTCAATGGGATGACCATACAAACTCTGCTCATGTACAACTCGAAGCATTCATGTACATAGGATGAAATCCTCCCCTATGTCGAACATGGGTACAATAGAGCCCTCCATATCTCAACAGGCCATAGCCCCTTTCAAGTAGGGTTCGGATTTCAACCATTATCCCCCATTGATATGGCCATATCATTTGCATCTAATTAGGCATATTTAGCTCATGTCCAGTCTGAAGACGATAGAGGTAACATCTTCACTTACTGCATTCAATACATCCTCCAACATGTCCATGATATATTGCATAGAGCCAATACTATGTACAAGCAGCACCATGATCAACATCGAGTGTCAGCAGCATAGCTTCCAAGTGGGTGACAAGGTTTGGCTACACTTACAGAAGGAGTGCCCAACTAGACCGTATGGCAAGCTTCACTCGCTCCGATATGGGCCATACACCATCACCAAGATTGTAGGGGATAATTCCTTCAAGCTCAGCATTCCACCATTCATTGGTTTGTCCCAAATGTTCATTGTAGACCATCTTTGACCATACTTTCCACCATTTCTAGACACATCCAACATTGTAGAACAACTCACACAAAAAGAGCTAAACCGAGACTACATGGAACATGCCATAACGGATCAGATCATGGACACCAAAATCAATAACAATCAACAACAAAGGATACAACTACAATGAGTTATCAAAGCATGCCAACTCCTTCTCTAAGGCATGTGGTTCACCAAGGACCAGGTTTAATAGAAGCTTTCGCACCTCATGGAGGCTTTGCATGCAATGGGGACCATTTCTTCCAAAGGAGGGAGGACTGACCCAGGTGGATATTGGCTTCCACCTGTATATTCCACCTAGACATCTAGTCATTTTCATCTATTTCCTTGTTGATTGTAGCATTTACTATTTTTAGATGTTTTTCGGGTCCTAAACTTCTGGAGAAATTATGATCCCCTAAACAACATCTTTTTGAGGTTTACAGTAGACCTGTAGCCATAAACAGGGCCTTCTTACAAATCCTATACTACTTGGAGACATATTTCAAATAAGGTATCGTACACACGAAACAAAGATAACATGACCAAGTCACAACCCTAGGAAGTTGGCTAGCGAAATAACCCCAACGGGGTCAACAAACTCATGACATTCCATCTCCCGGGGTTAGGGTTTTGGTTGTTTACAGTTTTCCCTTGCCGTTCAATAACAAATAGGCCCATGAGCATCATTGTAACATAGTTCAGAGGAATTTTGCTGCCACATATCTTCCTAGAGATAAGATACCATCACTCGAGCTAGTTTCTTTCCATTTTGTTTATAAACATATTTCATTATTTTATATTAATGAAATTAAGTGTTATTTCTGCTACATCTTTGTATTTATGGTTATATTTGTAATTTTATATGTTCCTTCTTAAGTTCAGATCAAGATATATGCTTTCTTCAGTAATTATTGTGATTGAATCATCAGCCCCATTAATTTTGGAACCATCATTCAATAGGGAGCCTTAGACACTCACACAACCCAGGAGACCAGTTCTAGAAAAAAATCCATATCTCTTTTGGGTAATAAGCTTGATATTTCTTACAAAAATACATCAGAAAAATATTTAACCACCTCCAAATTTTCCACGTTTATTTTTTTATCCTATGGTTTATGTTTTATTTTAATTTCAAACAGATGGTAGCCTTTTCGGGTAGCCTTCTTAAGTTGTAAAGATGATATTTATTTCAAGGAAACAAGTCTAAATATACCCTAATAATTTGTAGTCTACCATCATCCATTGCACAAATTATTGTCTTCTCTAGAAAATTAACATGGGCTTGATGTTTTTCTAACTAGTTCATTCCTATTAGTACACCATAAAATCCCATCGGTAAATATGTTTAGATTCACATAATTTAGCTTCCCATCCAACTCTACTGTGTAGTCTTTAATCATACCAGTCACTCACCTTTTTTCTCCTTTGGACACTTACACTAGAGAGGGGGTTTTAAATTATTTTATGCCCAATTTATAACTTTCTACAACTTTAGGACTAACATAAGTTAAACTAACCTCTATCTTAATTAGTATTAAAACAATTTGGTTGCAAAATTTACCTTCAACTTCCACCATGGTGTATTGATGGTCTGCCTACCGCTCCTCTAGTGTTGAGTGATTCAAGGAATGTTTTAGCCCTTGTCATTCATGGCAGATTATTCTTACACATTCTCGATATTCTAGACAACCCTGCAATTATAAGGACAATTTCATAAGGGATGGGGTTCCCAACAACCCCAACACTTCAATGAACCCCTATCTTTACCATTAGATCCCTCGATAGGATCAAGTTATTTCGGTCCACTCTGATTGGGAGTTTGAAATATCTGACACTAGCCATTACTTCTACTAAAATTTCGACCCTGGTCTCCCTTACCATTTTTTCTCTCCTACCCATTCTTTTTTCCCTTATTTTTTTATGGGTCTGCTATTTCTTACTGTTAACCTAAGCTTTTGAATTGTTGCTCTTCTGCTTTTCTTGATGATAGAAAATTTTGGCTTTATAAATTACCTCGTCCATATTTTTTAGATTGTTGTATTTTATTTTTTCTTTAAAGGAGATGGGTAGACAAGTAATGAATCATTGTACTTTTTCCTTTTCCTCTTCAATATAGGGTAGATACCACAATAGGTGGGTGAACTTAGTTTTTAACCAGTCCATAGTCATTTAACCCAATTTTAAATAATGAAAGTCTTTTGCACAATTGTCAAACTACCATTGTGTGAGATAATTTCCTTTAAAGAGTCATTGGAATTATTCCTAGTTGACCTATTTTCCGTCCAAGAAATGGGTGGTTCGAACTTCCTCCCACCATAGCGAATATTTCCCCTACAATTGGTAAATGGTCAATTTGGTTTTTAATTCCAAGGTATAATAAAAAACTTGGAAGTAGCGATTAATTTTCAAAAACCACGACTCTACCACCTTCTTCAATTCCCCATCATAAGTTTTGGGTCTAATATTTTTAAACTCCCCATGTAATTCCAATTTTGGTTTATTTTTGGTTTTGTTATCAATTTTGGATGAGCTTTGCTCTCCTTCCAAAAGAATTCTTTTTTTGTTACTTTCCTTCTCATCCAAATTCTTTCTCTCCATTATTTCCTCTTTATTTATGTCATATGTTGTCCCTTTTATCATGTTAGCATTAAGACAATTTGACAAATTCCTTATCACCTATTCTTGTTCTGCATTAGCATTCCACAATATTTCTTGCTCAATTTGAATATTAACTAACTCATTTTGTAATTGCATTATCATGTAAATCAGTTGTATAGTAGGAATTTGGGTTTGATACCCCAAATATACATATATTGCATCCTCTCCATGAGGACTACCTTCTGGAATTTCTTCCATACTAAAATTGTTGTCTTCCTCTAAGAAAAATCTATAACTCCCTTTGCGTACCAAAAAATTTCATTTGTTAAACATAGTGGAAGTTATGTTTGGGCAAGGTCTCAAGTTTTGGAAACCTGGATTTGATACCACTTTTCACATATCCAAGATGTCAAACACACCCAATTTTTTTTTTTGTTTACAAAAAAAATTCTTTTACTAATTAAGCTTTCAACATATACTATAGAGCCATAAGTATAGCAATCGCTCAATGTTTTTTTTAAATGAAGATGCATCCTTAGCAATTTAGGAATTATCTAAGAAGTATAAGAAATCACATCAATCTCTTGTATGGTATCACTAAATCATACCTACCCTTCACTAAACTCCTTCAAGATAACATATTAGCTATGTACCCCCATCTCAACCTCTATTCCATGTTGTAAAATATGTAGATGTGTATACATAATCAGGATATGGTATTTCTGCAGTCATAACTAATATAACTTTTTCTTTTTGCAACATGTACAAGGTTATACCTCAACAAAAGGGTGATACATACATATCTATATATATGTATATATATATATATATTAATATTGTTTGATATTTGATTAAATCAGTTATGAACTCACAGGAGAATGACCATAATTCTTACCCAAAATTTATTTTGGTTTTCTCACTTATAATTAAGTGAAAGGTGTTAATCCTCTTAAAGGCATGCGAAAGTATCAATTACATTTTACCAAACATAGGGTATATTGGTTAGCTAATGAGTGGAGATATGTTAATATGACCTTAGTATGAGTAATGGAATATTAAGTTTTGAAAGTTCTTAACACCCTTCAAGCATCCATTTTGAAATCCCGCGATGGAGAAATCAAAGGTCTAGGTAGGATGGGGATAGTTTGTTGTCCACATAGAAATATTACCAAATCGATGGTCACAAAACACTAATGTGGTAGCAAGGTAACTATCCGAGCGGTGTGCTTCATATTTTTCCATTTTCAACATGAATCTATGAGCAAGTGTCACTCCTTGACCTTAGGGTTTCTTCATGGTCACAATGCCTCTAAGTTACTTGACTACAAATGTTGCACAACTACAACCATACTTGGCTACTCTACCATGGATAATGTTCATTTCCCTTATTTTTCCACAGTTCCTTAACACATCCACTAGATCTGTTACATTTTCCACGTAGGGTTTTACCATTTGTCAACTAGGTTCTTCTTTTAATATTCCTACAATGAACTGCTCAGGCTCCTATGTCGAGTTCATCTACAGGTTGTCATTACAAGTTACTGGGTCATGATTCTACCTATTTCTATGGGCATATCTCAACTAATCATGTTCTTTATAATATATATATTTTTACCAACTTTTATTCCTTGACTTGGCTTTATCTAAAGGATAACAAGGTTTTTTTTTCCATGCCTATGCCAAGAATGCTAGCTCTGAGTTGGTTCTTTTCCATAGATTCTTTCAAGCAAGGTTCAGTTCTATTCGGGTCGTGGTTTCAGTAAGTTAATATTGTGAATAAAATTTTACATCTTTTCCATATCTATATTTTTTTAATTCCTAGTAATTATTCGTGAAACAATGTGGTGTGGCTCAAGGATGATATTGTGCTACCCACTAGTACAAAATGGCTAATTGGTTACTAAAATAATGACTAATATTTACATATAAATGACCATTTTTTAGTCGGTGACCAATAGTGGCTAATTTACAGTATCATATAACATGACTAATGTTTAGTCATATTTAGCCTAGTCATTAATTGGTTGTCTCAATTTTATAATTTAGTAGTATATGTAATCATATATTTTTTCATTAATTCAGTCATTAATTTAGTCATTAATTGCCACAATTAATGACCAAATACACCACAAAATATACTACTACATGATCACCTGAGAAAACCAATTAATGACGAAAGAAATATGACAAAAGTATTGGTCCCATTATAAGGTATTGTAAAGTAGCTAATAAAAGTCATATACATGAAAATTTTAGTCATCATTTGAAACCAATTAATGACTAAGAAATATGACTAAATTTCAGTCATGTTATAAGGTACTGTAAATAAGCTACTAATAGTTGTATATATGAAAAATTTAGTCATCATTTGTAATCACAAATTTATCGTTTACAATAGTCATTTATCGTTTTTTAGTAGATTCATATTCATCATACAAATGACTAATTTGGTAGTTTATAATTGTTTCATTTACTTTCATTAATAATCACTGTAAATGACTAATTTAGTCCTCGTATACTATTTTTACTTGTGTTCATCATTAGTCAATATAAACTACTAATTTAGTAGTTTTATATTGATTTTATATGTTCATTATTAATCAACATAAATTAATTATTATTATCTTGTGACTGAATTTAAAGAAAACGTCATACAATGTTCATTTTCATCTAATATGAAAACGCAAAATTACATGTGTTAATTACAACACTAAATAATATCAAGTACAACTATAAATAACTTAAACCGCATAAATTATATTAAAAGAAATTTCAAGTATTACAATATGAGTTTCCAACTTAGTATTGGTTGGAATAGAATTTACAAATGAAATATTGTTTCATCACTTCAAAAAATTATCATTGTGTTTCGAGGGCATTGAAGATGAATTTACCAACTCTAAAGGCTTGACCATTAGTTTGTATGTGTGTGTCTCATGCAGGATATTGGCTTTAAAGGTATCATTAGACTAGTTCTCTTCTTTCTCTCTTTTTTTCTTTTTTTTCTCTAGTGTTATTATTCTCTTCTTTCTTCATTTCCTACTTCGATATCATGTGGAAGAAAGGTCATACTCATATTTTCTTCCATATTCCATAGCTTCAATGAATAGAATCAAAGATAATAAAGATCCACAAATCACATATCTCAATCACGTTGTCTATCATTACCAACTCTTACAAGGAAAAATCCCATATTAAATAAGTAATAATTTTTAAGTCAATTACTAAATGTGACTAACCTGATAACATCCAATTACCAAAAGTTACCAACTCTTACAAGGAAAAAAGCCCATATTAAATAAGTAATAGTTTTGAAGTCAAATGTCGAATGTGACTACTTGATAACATCCAATTACCAAAAATTTTTGATAGCTTGGATGAAAGGCACATGAATGGAAATTATTTCCACTACAACTCATTTCATGTACACATTTACCACCTTTTCCAAAATAAAAAGACGACACCCTAACAAAATCCTTACTTAAAACTACAAAATATTCTCCACTTGTATCTTAGGCAACTGAGTGTATAGGCTTTGTGTGGCTCTTAGATAATAGATATATTAAAGATATTAATCATTTCCAAGCCTTTCTTTATCTAAATCCAATAAATGTTTATAACCACTGAAGATATTTCCAGAAAACATTTAAAAAATTAGAAGATGTGGGCATCACATGTGGAAACTGCTAATACCTTAAGTAAACCAATTTAATCAAAACTAAGAGAATGAAAAAACTTTGAATATTCATTCAATATTACTTAGAAATTTAGTGTGCATAAGAAAAAACTTAATGTGAATGCAAGATAACACAAAACATACCTGTAAAGGATGCAAATTGTACCTCCACCTTGGAAGAGGAATTTCTAACCTAGTTTCCTCAACCAATGTTGATTTGGTTTTCCATTATTGATCCATTCATTGATTGATCTATAATTCTAAGTGATGAATGACAACTATAGATTCAACATCCCCTTACACATATTCACACAATAAGTGTTTTGATACATTACCCCCACGCTAATTAGTTACTAAAAAAGTGGGAGAGTTGGTGCATTGTCAAATCTAACTAGTCCTGTTGTTAGAGTAATACATGAATCGATATTAAATTGTTGGAATTTTTTTTATTTTTTTTATGATTTAAATATTTTTTTACACCCACCTTCATTGTGGACACTACAAAGTAAAGGTTTGAGTTTTCAAGTGCTCAACTAAACTAAGCTTGTAGTTTCAAGTGATAACATTGAAAACTAAAATATGTTTATATGAAATTTCAAAAATAAAATAAGCACTAAAAGGTAGTAGAGATACACTCTTATAGCTACCTGTCTTTGAATGGAATTTATGGAACCTAATTCATTTTCATTTCCTTCATTGGTACTACTATCTCACCTTCCATTTGAGCATCATTAATTCCAATTTTATCAGAGGGTGAAAATGGGGATGTAACCTATTCAGAGACATGTCATTCTTTCTTTGAAAACAAATTCTAATTTTACACCCCCTTCCAATATATCTGTCCAAACGTACCCACTTGATTTTGTTCTTTCATACTCATTTACATCCTAAAAGATATCAGTTTCAAAAACTAAGGAAACCCCAATATCTCTAGATCTTAATAGTTATCCATATTTTCCACAAACCATAAGAACTAATACTCTCTTATGATCAACCCAGTAGCCTTAATATACATTTTTTCTTCTTTACATTCTTGATGCACATAAAGTGATATTTTATTAGTTGGTAAACAAGCATGCATATTCAGAGACCAACATTACTTGGTAAATGATTTTTCATTTCTAATGCTAGTATTCTTTTAACAAAAGGTAAAATGCATACCTTATCAGTCCTAGGGGCAAGGGCTACAAAATGATACAATTTCCCATCAATTTGTATTGTGCATACTACACCAAATTCTTTAGCCATGTGCCACAAAGGGTGAAGATGTGGCTATGTTTCTCTAAATGGAAAAACCCTATTAAAAACTACTTTACTATTTTTTCAAACTTTTTGTTGTTCAACTATAAGAAATTACAAGACATCCACTTCATGAAATTGTTTGTTTGAGAAACAATTATGGTGAATTTTATCAATCACCTATGTTTGAATTCATGGGTATATGCGTTAGAAACAGAGCAATACAATGTAAGTTTAGGAAATATCTCTAAATTTTGTGTCATGAACACAATGTGTGTTATATTTTAATTTTTAGCATCTCACCACTAAAGAAGATGTCAATGTTCCATCCTTTTGCTTCTCATCAACGTATACTTCCAACAATGACAACCCTAGAAATCCAAATTGGCACCTACCATAGGGAAAATGCATGTGTATATTGATGGGAGTCTCTTAGTTTTAGGAACAGTAAAATATATCTTTAAACACCACTTTTGAAAGAAACAAATTAATGATTATAAAGTCTTGATTGGACACTAAAAATGAATTGAAATGAACTTACCTACCAACCAAAATTAAATTATCTCTATGATGAGGCCAAACCCTTGCACAATTGTCAATAATTACTATTGCATATTTCATTCGAAAAATTCCATCTAGATCTTTAATTTTAGGTAGCCTATCATCTCCATCTAGATCAACCTCATCGCCCTTCAAAATAACCCGTTATGAAAATAAAGTTCCTGTGGGATCAAATACTTTGGCCATCTCTATGGAATAAAATTTATTTCCCATTGTATAAACATGTCATTCATACAACTTTCTTTCCTAGAACATAAATTATCAAAGAATGAATTACATGAAAGAAAGAATAGATCCATTTATTGGCATGCATAGAATTTTCCAATTCCACATTGTAAATTGAATGTTGCATGTAAGAACTACAGTTTGAAAATATATTATTAGTTCAATCCAAATTATAGTAACCTTGTCCAAAACATTTCAGATGTTAGGCCACAATTTAGTCCACATTCCCATATAAGGAAAGAAAAAAATCTGATGTTGAGGTTTCTCTTGGTCTTGCTCCTCCTTCTTCCTTAGAATTTCCTCATGCACATGATCTATTACAATAAATTGTTGGACAAAAAAAATCATGAATTAGAAACATTTATATAGTCATATTACCATGAATCAATTCATTTATTTCACATCCCTCTTTTCCTAGGAATCACCAGAATTATAACAAGATGGTTTATATTTAATGAAACCTTAGCTAAATTTAGAAGTGTATGATCATGGTCCAAAACAAGGCAAAGTTTCTTGGCACTAAACATATTATTTTTTTCATGAATTCTCTATGTTGTTCCGGAAATATTGAAACTCTTTTGTCTTCAGCTAGCCCTTCAAAGAGATGATCCACATCAACCCAAGGATTAAAATGATTTTGTGTGAAGTGGTATTTTCATTTGAAAAAATTTATGAGGGGTATAACCATGTTAGAATCCTTTGGAAGTGTTATGTCTTGTGTAGTATCTACTTTTGGAAATTTAGAAGATTCAATGAATTATTGATCCATGTCAATGGGGTCAGTTTCTCTAATTGATTTCCCAAAAAATATATGTGATTACAAAAATCATAATCTTTTCATGTTAGAATTTTTTGTCATTTCAACAATTTTTGCAAGCTTTTTCGTGAATTTTTGTTCAATATTAGGTAGATAAGGAACCTGTTACAAATTTGGACCCATATTTGTAGTTTTTGGTGCTAAAGTCCACTAGGATAAAATGTTTATATATCCCACTCAAGTTCACATTATCATTACCTGAACTCATGCAAATAATATGAGAGGGATCATGTGGTTTCATCTAAGGCTTCCCAGAGTCCAACCTACCCAACCAACAAATAACGTGAATGATGAATAATTCATCCAAGGGAATATTGGAAAAAAATATAATATATAGTTAAACGATGCAACAAGTTACATTTGAAATGGCTTAGAATTGAAGTCACGGGTTTCTCTTCCAACACAGAGAAATAATGATCCAACTTCCAAGTAATATTTTAAAAAACCACCAATTAATCCAATACAAATCACCAAAACCACATGCCTTGGGTCACTTACTTCAACCCACATTTACCAAATGAAATAAAAATAAAACAAAATAAAAATAGATTTTCAAGTCTTACATCTCTCAAATAGTCATTACCACAAGATACGACTCCATTGAATATGTTGAAGCACCAACATGTCTTACTGTGGAAGTTCCTTGAGTGTCATGTTTGGAAGAAATTTCTAGTGCTTGCAATGTCTTTTTATGTGGGTGTTGATGGTGCTGGACCCACCAACATGTCAGGGGATCTCCCTGGTAAGAAGTCCCAATTATACCTTAGACTATTTGGTGTAGGAGTCCTAGCAGTGGGTCGTAGGATAATTGTTTGACCACAATTTCGCATAGAGGCAAGTAAGATAGCTCTGTCGGTAGCAAGGGTGTGACAGTTGTAGTGATTCAAGGAAGGTTCATGAGAGGTTCTAACACATGGGGGTTGAGATGAGTGCACCCCTTGGAAACCTGTAATAATACTCGACAGCGAAGGGAACATATGAGAAAAGATGCATGACCAACTGGAACGTGTGTTAGCAAGAAATCCAAAGTGATGGTTAAACCAACAACACATTTTAGAAATATTCATACATACTTATACAAAATATTCCATACATGAAGGTGTAAGAAAACAATACATATATCATTAAGAGTAAACTAGATAGCATAGAATACAATACAACATATGCATGACACATGCTAGCTCTTATTATATAAATAAGTGTAATTTCTAGTCATATAATACATCCATGTCCAAACACTAGTCCCAATAGTGGAAAATTACATCCTCATCTGCCTGCTCCTCCAAAGAGATATACTAGGTCTACGTAGTGGAGATGCCAAGGCTCGTTACAATACTATCCAAGCTCTCTCCAAGATAGTCATATCGGAAGCTTGGCTGACCAAAATCCTTTACAATGAGTTATAAGGGACTATTTATAGAAAAGGGCGGGGTGGCCCTTGACATTCCTCATTGTGATAGCTCAACTACCCTCATGACTCCTCACCTACTCTATGACTATTACATCCAACTATCACAACTTGAATTACAATTGACACGAATTTGCATTATAATGCACATGTACCCACATGAAACAAAATGGCTTGAGCAAACCAAGATAGACATCACTCTGATTTAGACAACCATGGAAGTCCAACTGCTCAACATCTTCATGCTTATAGAGTTCAGGCTTCTGTGATCCATATCAAGTTTGTGAGAGATTTTTCGGCGAAAATCACATGGAATACCATTTGTCGACGCGTTTCGAACCAACTAGTGTGGATCATCGTCAGGACAAGTTGAAGAACCAGATCAAGCTTAGCAAGTTAAATAGTCTGATCAAAGCCTCTAACGGCTAACTTGACCAACAGCTAGTTTGACTCTAGGACCGGGGTCAAAGTTATTTTATTAATATTTAGTACCAATTCCTTAATATATATATAAAAATATATAAAATATTTTTAATGGGTATTTAGTTCAAAAAATATTATTAAAAATTATAAGTTAAATATTATTTAAAAGGAAATTTAGTTAAATAAAGGACCTAATAATATATGAATAAATTAAATGCCTAAATAAAGTAAAAGGTATTAACAAAGATTATAAGTTAATTAATAATTAAATGGAAAATCAGTTACATAAGGGATTTTATAATATCTAAATAAAATAAAGTAAAATAAAAAGGATGCTAGGTTAGTTAGAAAATTAGTTAAAAATTATAAGTAGATTAGAATTAAAATGGAGAATTGGTTATATAAAGGACCTTCTACATATATACAAATAATTGAAATGGGAGAATTATTAAAATTATAAGCTAATTAGAATTCACATGAAAAATTAGTCACAAAGGACCTTATAATCAGAAATGAAAAAATTAACTCTCTAAGAATAAATAATAATTAAATGAAAAAATAATGATGAGAAAACAAAAAGACATTAATAATAATAATAATAAATAAATTAATTAATTAATTAATTAATTAATTAAAATATTGATGCCAAGATTGGTAGTCCTTGAAGGTGTCCGTCTGTTCCGCAGTGACATTTGTCTGAAACCTGACTCTTGTCTCCATAGCATCTGAGTACACTGCTTGGGCTCATCTGTCCAACTCATATGAAAGCATTCCCATCATTGTATTCAATGCAACTGGACCAGCTACATACTTGTGCATGATGTCTGCACTGATGGGCAAGTTTGGGATATTGGAAATGTGCATCAACTCGTTGAAGTATGAGTCAAGCTCTAGCCGAACTTGTTTCTTTGTTTTCACCTAGGTGAGAGTCCCAATAGATGGGATCACATGTGTTCACACTACAACATACATACTCTTGAATACTCGTGCATGGGAAGCCTGTATGCTAGTGATGATCTGCGAGAGCTCTTCATAGTTCTGGATCTGACTCCAGATACATGCCTTTAGCTCGACCACATTGGCCCTCATCATCTTAGGCAAGTGAAGTGGGGCTCCCTTTTATTTCATCATCCATCTGTTGATATGTATGACTGCCTTATTCATGGTACCAAACTTGGAGTACAACGCTTGCATAACTATGTCAAGGGACAATACTTCATGTAGTATTTCGTTCTTGAGTTTAGCTCGGGCGGACATTGTCACTTGGTCTCCTCCTTCCTTGGTTGTCTGTAGTTCCTTCGCCATTTGCTCACTCTCAGCTATCAAAAATTGAACACTTGAGCTAGTGGCTTTGACGTACACTCTAATTGCATTGGCCAATGATGCTCGATGTTTGCGCACATCAGTCATGATCACTCATTCTTCAACTTGCGCAGCAGATGTATGATTCTCTAGAGTTGATACTCTATGAGACTGCACAACTCTATGTTGAGACTTGTCAAATGAGATGTTGTGCATCTCTCCTTCTAGCTGATCACCAAGGATCTCAGTGCCTCCTTGGTCACTGGAGACTTGCTCAACATCTGGATGCGGTGAAGTGGGTAAGTCAACCTCTTGGTGATGAGGCATGAGGTTAGTGTCCTATTCTAACTCTTACTACTCCATGTTTGCATCCAACTGTTGAAGTACTTGTTCTATCTCATGAGAAAATTCTTGTTCCTACTATGGTTCACCCTGTTGACTGGATTGCAACTGATCTAATCAGTCAACTACTTGGAGATGTGCTGCTTCGTCTGTTTTTACATGTTGCGCCCCCTGTTGTATTTGCCACTGCTATGCTTCCCTCTCCTTTTTTCATAGCTCCTGTTCTTTTCGGAATTGCTACCGTAGCTCATGTAACTCCTTCTCTGCTGCCTCCATTCTTCTCTTATCCCTCTGCTTTTGCACGATTCACATGTCGCACTGGTGCCCATTTGACTCTACAGCCATAACTACTTTCTCTACTAATGGATTTGCTCAGAACTTGCAGCTTTGCTCCTCCTCCATGTGATCGACAATATTCCTCTTACCTTTGTTTCCCACTGGTATGCTTGCCTATACTGCCACTGGTACTGCTGGTGCTAGTGCTCTCTGTGATGTTGCTTCATGTTGCTTCGCTAACCACTCCACAATGAAGCCGACTAGTTCATTCGGTTTGGTTAAACTATAACAATATCTTCATGGGTCCTCCTCGGCCCAATGACATGCCCCATGGATCCAGTTGAACTGAACTCTAGTGTAACGATGTTCCATAATGCAATGTGGGTCATACGGATTGTAGTTTCAGAGGTTGAATGGGTACTTCTTCATGATTGTAGTTTCAGTATAACTGGTAATATTGCCTAGATGTGATATGCTACTTCCTGCATGACAAGTACATCGAAGGAAAACTTCGGTAGAACATGTGGAGGCTTCTCTACACTGAACATTCGGATGAAGGTGCTGGACAGTGAGGCATACCAATTAGCAATGTCTATCAGTGCGTCCATTGCTTCCTTCGACATGCAGGGTGGACCTTGTTTGAATATAATCTTGTCAACTGGGGTAAAAAATGATCGCACAGTCATGAGATTACTCCTCTCAAGCTGCATTCGAACAACAACTTACAATATGTGTTCACATCAGTCTCTGCTTGTGACCATGCCCACTCCAAGCCTGAGAACTCCTATTGGGCATAGATTACATCTAAGATGTAGGCGGACATGTAGATCTCTGCTTGCATACCTCCAGGTGACTTTCAAGCCTTTGCTACTTGTTCCTTTCGCTGGTGAGCCAACATGCTAGACTAGTTAAATTGTTTTCCTTCTCTGGCTAATTGGTCCAGTGTGATCACCCAACTCTATCAGAAGGTTTCCATGCTTTCTTGGCCATACAGTTGACATGAAAATATGAATAAGTATTGATACACATTCCACAGTATCTTTGTCTTGTAGATTTGGTTGGGTGTCAACCTGAATCGAGCTGACTCCTTTACCCAGTTCTTCATAAGGTTTGTGGAGTTAGCACTACTGTTGGGTAAGCTGAAGGGTGTCTTCATGGTAGTCACAGGCTCTAACATCTGATACATATCATCATAACCTCGTTCCCATAAGGTTGCAAGCTACATCCCATTGGCACTACTCAAGGTCATCTTCTCGGGATCAGTGTGAGAGAAGATCTAGTGTATCCTGTCTATGCAAGGTAAGACGGGGTATCTACATGCAATCCGGTACAATTCGAACTTGTGAATGTTTACGCACACCTGAGAGTCTTCGAGGTCTTCCTGAAGCCCAACAGGATGCCAAATAGGATTGCACAATTTCTGGAGGGAAGGCTAGTTTCCCTCTAAAAATGCACAATTTCTTGTGGGAGGTGGTCAGCCTGTAGCTCAACCAAGTTTGAGTGATTAGCCTATGAGAGGAATGCACCAAGTTGTGATTGACTGTCTCCCTTTGTGCAAGAAAAACACTGAAGCTTGTGTACTCGATGAAGCAAGACAAGGCATCGTGAAAAGTTGGTTGGGAGGCTCCAAAACGAAGCTAAGGGAAAATTTTGGAGGGTGGTTGTAGTCGCTACAACACTTGGCGACACACCGGTAGAACTCCAACTCTCTGAATGGATCTTGTTAGTGAAAAGCAAGTCTAACACCTCTGGAAGTATTGTTCACTTCTCAACTCATCCTAGTTTCAAAATAGATTGATTGTAATATGTAGCATCTGTCAAGATCTTCGTCGATTGACACACATTCCAGGAAAATGCAACGCAGTTGTTTTGATTAGGGTTGAGGGGTATATTGGTGCACAAGAGGTATAGTCATCAGAGTCTTAGTTTCATCTCTGGTGTTGTTTCGCTGCTAGCAGGCCTGGACAGTACCCCGGTGGAGTCACATAGGAACACAAGCATGGCTTTGCTGCCAAGGAGCTGGGTCAGTACCCCGATGGAGTTACTTGCATCACCTCTCTGCACAGGAAACCTTTCTCTTCTTTCGCCTTATTCATTTTTCATTTTGAATTTTTTCACTTTTCATTTTTTCATTTTTATTTTTATTTATTTCAATTGTGCATGGCACTTATTCATTTCATAGGAGGAAGGGGGATCCCGACTTATTGAGAGTAGAAGATGTTGTTCCAACAAGGAAGTATTTTATTATATCTCTAACGTGCTTGTTAAGGTTTCCCCTCTCACCTTACTCTACTTATCTGAGCTGACAAGGATTAACCTAAAAACAACCGACTCGAGTAAGTGATGCTAGTTAACATGCAAGCATTGTGTTTTCACCAGGGTTCACTTTAAATAGTACGTATTTTCCTTCGACCTATCATGGATTAAAAGTAAAAAGTTCTTCATACAGGGGCAGGATGATAGATAACCAAGTAGTGATAGTTATACAAGCCCTCTTGTACTTTACCTAGCCTGTTTCAAGAGTCACACATGGTTTCATGTGAAGATAACCTATGAATGCAACAAGCGAACTAACAAACAACAAGAGAAAGCAAGAGCATAAGCGAAAGAGAAAGCAAATATAGTAAGCAAACAAGAAAGAAAATAAACAAACAAACAAGGCAAGTAAGAAAACAAGAATGCAAGCAAACTGATTGAAAGAAAATGCTACTCCTTCTCCTAAGTTAATGATGCATGGGCCTAATCACATGAAGTCATATTTCCAATGCAGCCACCGGTGCATTGGTTGAACCATGTTGGTGAAGGCTTTGTCCGTGATCAACCCAGTTGTGCGAACTAGCAAGCAATAAAGATATAAAAATGAAGACAACCACACTTCGTGTTTTAAAGTGCTCATAGGACATAAGTGAGTACAAGTGCATGACGAGAAATCTGTGGACTTATCATGAATTTGTGCAACACCGTGGGAAACTTTGAAGCATAAGCACACTCTTTACTGTGACATGGAAGAAAACGAAAGAAACAAAGCTAACTTGCGTCATGCACGTGTGCTTGCAATGTAAGATTCCTCTAATGCATGAGCGATAGGATCATGTAGTTCGAGTGGAGGAAGCATGATCTGTGTGTGAGGTGGATCTTCAATGCATACAAATGAGTGAAAAGGAGCCTTGGGTGATTGATTGGTTTCCTGATCGGAAGTGAGACTAATCCAAAGTGAGTCAGGACCTGCCATAACCATCATCTCGTGCTAAAGTGCCTCAATAGTGTTGGGTTTTTCAACTTCACCATCAGGTAGATCATCATAAACCAGTGGATTTGAAAGATCAACTGTGATAGAGTCATGATCATGATAAAATATGGAAGAAAATGGATCATGATCAACACTATTAGAAAAATCAATAACCTCAGCAGCATCCTCATGATCAGATGAGTCAAACAGAGGGGTAGATGAAAAGTGAATAAACTCATCCTCTGTGTTCCTGGAAAAGATAGATGAAAGATCAAGTGGATTTTCAAGGAAAACTTATCCTCTCCATTGTTGAATGATGGACAGGCATCTGGTGTGTCCTACGAGTGATCAACAATGGGTGAATCCACGAATGGAGATACACATGAAAAATAATGGATGGCAGGTTCACCAATGATGTTAGGAAAGAATGGAGGAGGCTTGGATAGGATGGGGTCATCCTTCACCAAGTGTTGATGTTCAAGCTCCCAATCATACTCTTCATGAATGTCATCGCATATTGTTTGTGAAACACCAACTCCATCAA
This sequence comes from Pinus tabuliformis, assembly GCA_031772625.1. Taxonomy (NCBI): domain Eukaryota; kingdom Viridiplantae; phylum Streptophyta; class Pinopsida; order Pinales; family Pinaceae; genus Pinus; species Pinus tabuliformis. Next base: position 1,195,959,513 of record CM062817.1, on the reverse strand, counting down.
TGGATTTTTTCTCATTCACAACAAGTGAAGAGCCTGGAATGGAAGAGCACACGACAATATCACCCGAAGGAACAACTGAGTGTGAAGATGGAGGTTGTGGAAAAAAATGCATATGACATATCGAAGGACTCACAACCAAATCTGCGTGAAAATTAAGTGAAATGATGTTAGGAGGATGTGAAAGTCGAATAACTGTGTGAGAATGATCCTCAACATCACTCGATAGTGGTGGAGTTGTTTGATGAGGGGATGGTGGATAGTCAGTCGCGATAGTGACTGCATTCACATGAGATTGCGCACCTCCACCAGTGAAGAATATTGAGCGAGGCTTGATTTCAAACTTCTTCTTGGGACGAGTAGATTTCTTAAGGTAATACTCGAATCAGTCCCAAAGATAGGAAAATTTCAATTGGCTCCTTGGAGCTTGAAACTACAAGTCATGGAAGCACTGCCAAACATCCATGATCGATTCATGTGCACCTTGTCGTTGTTGTCTTAGTTTTTGGTCAAGATGGTCTGGATCAAAATGATAGAAGGTGTCTTCAATGAGATCACGTAAGGGCTCAAGTGAGTGCATGCTGTCAGCCGGTAAGCTTAACAACCATTGAAGTTTGTGTGCAAGCAGCAAGATGGCATGTTGTTCAAAACACCCATCTTCCTCATGAAGCATGTGAAGAAAGTCATGTAAGTACTCATGCTAGGCCACTTTGCCTTCACCATTATATGTGTAAGTGGACAAGTGATTGAAAAAAATCCCTCATGATGGTGACATCTTCATGATTTGAAAAACATCATGGAGGGAGAAGAGTGCAAGAATCCATGAAAGATATGCAAAGGTTCAAAACTGGATGAGGAGACATAGCTTGTCATTTGGCCCTCCTTTTAGCACTAGAAATGTTGACGGTGCTAGACCCGCCAATATATGAGGGGATCCCCTAGTAAGAAGTCCCAACTAGACATCAGATCACTTGGTGTAACAGTCCTAGCAGTGGGTCATATGGTAATGCCTTGACTGCGATTTTGCATAGATGCAAGTAAGATAGCTATGTTCGTAGTAAGGATGTGACAACTATAGTGAGTCAATGAAGGTACATGAGAGATTCTAACACATGGGGGTTGAGATGAGTGCGCCCCTTGGCAGCTTTTAATAGTACTCGGCTGGGAAGGGAACACACGAGCAAAGATGCATCACCATCTGGAAAGCAAGTTAGCAAGAAATCCAAAGTGATGGTTAAGCCAACAACATATTTCAGAAATATTCATACATACTTATACATAATAGTCCATACACGCATGTGTAAGAAAACAATACACATATCATTCAGAGTAAACCAGATAGCATAAAATACAATAAAACATATGCATGAAACATGTTGGCTATTATTATATAAATAAGTGTAAGTTCCAATCATACAATACATCCATGTCCAACCACTAGTCCCAATAGTGGAATGTTACAGCCACATCCGCCTGCTCCTCTAAAGAGATGTACTAGCTCTACATAGTGGAGAAGCCAAGGCTCATTACAATACTATCCAAGCTCTCTCCAAGTTAGTCTTATCAGAAATTTGGATGACCAAAAACCTTTACAATGAGTTATGAGGGACTATTAATAGTAAAGGGTGGGGTGACCCTTGACATTCTATTTTGTGACAGTTCAACTACCCTCATGACTCATCACCTACGCTATGACTGTTACATCCAACTATCAAAACTTGACTTACACATGACATGACTTTAAATTACAATGCACATGTACCCATGTGAAACAAAATGGCTTGAGAAAGCCAAGCTAGACATCACTCTGACTTAGACAACCATGGAAGTGCAACTCCTCAACATCTTCATGCTGATTGACAGTAGCATACTGATTCCAAGATCAGTAGCCCTTGATGGTGTCCGTGTGTTCCGCGGTGAAATCCGTCTGAAACCTGACACTTGCCTCCATAGCATCCTGGTATGCTGCTCGGGCTACTCTATCCAACTAATTTGAAAGCATTCCAACCAATTTCTTTAATGCGGTCAGATCAGCTACATACTTGTGCCTGATGTCTACACTGATGGGCAAGTCTGGGCTAGTGGCAATGCACATCAACTCGTCCATGTACAAGTCAAGGTCTAGTCAAACTTGTTTCTTTGTCTTCACCTTGGTGAGAGTCCCAACATCCATACTCTTGAATACTCATGCACGAGAATCTTGTATTCTAGTGATGAGATGTGGGAGCTCTTCATAGTTCCCGATCTGACTCCAGATATGTGCCTTCAGCTTGACTACATTGGCCTTGATAATCTTAGGCAAGTGAAGCGGGGTTCCCTTGTATTTCATTGGCCATGTCTACATGTCATCAACAACAACATGCAAGTTCGTTAAGATACGTGCTCTTCTAGCACATTGCTACTGCCATCCGTTGACATGGATGACTGCCTTATGCATGGTATGAAACTTGGAGTACAAATCTCATTTAACTATGTGAAGGGACAATACATCATCTAGTATGGCCTTCCTCAATTCAGCTCAGGCGTACATTGTCCCCAAGTCTCCTCCTTGCTTGGCTATCTATATTTTCTTCACCATGCACTCATTCTCAACTATCTGAAAATGAACACTTGAGGTAGTGGCTTTGGCATACACTCTAGTTTCATCTGCTCAGGTTGCTAGATGTTTGTGCACATCAGTCACGATCACTTGTTCTTCAACTTGTGTAGGAGATGTATGATCCTCCGGAGTTCATACCCTCAGAGACTACACAAAATTATGTTGAGACTCGTCGAATGAGATGTTGTGCATCTCTCCTTCCTGTTGATTGCTAAGGATCTGAGTGCCTCCTTTGTCACTCGAGACTTTCTTATCATCTGGATGCTATGAAGCGGGTAATTCCACCTCTTGGTGATGAGGCATGAGGTCGATGTCTTGTTCCAACTCTTGTTACTCCATGTTTGCATCAAACAGTTGAAGTGCTTGCTCTATCTCATGAGCAAAGTCTTATTCCTATGATGGTTCAACCTGTTGGCCTGATGCCAGCTGATCTGATAAGTAAACTACTTGTGCAGGCACTGCTTCGTCTATTTGCACATGTTATGCCCCCTGTTGTATTTTTTTTTTGTTGTGCTTCCCTCTCCTATTTACACAGCTCTTGTTCTTTTCTTCGTTGCTCCCTCAGCTCGTGCAACTCCTTCTTTGCTTCCTCCAGTCTTCTATTAGCCCTATGCCTTTGTGTGATTCTCATGTTGCGGTGGTGCCTCTTTGCCTCTATAGCCATAGCTACTTTCTCTACTAATGGATCTAATCGGAACTTCCAGCTTTTCTCCTCCTTAATGTCATCGACAATCTTCCTCTTACCTTTGTTGCGCACTGGTATGATTGCCTCTGTTGCCACTAATACTACTGGTGTTGGTGCTCTCTATGATGTTGCTTCATGTTGCTTCACTAACCACTCCACAACAAACCCAACCGGTTCATTGGGTCTAGAGAAACTGTAGCAATATTTCCATGGGTCCTCCTCCGCCCGATGAAATGTATCATAGATCTAGTTGAACTGAACTCTCATCTAGTGATCTTTCACAATGAAATGTGGGTCATACAGATTGTAGCTTCGGAAGTCAAGTGGGTACTTCTTCATCAATTCTTCTTTGACATCCACTTTCTTGATACACTGAACCGCATATAACCCAATCCGCAATGGAAGAGTGGGCCAAGGTGCCTTCTTCTTTCGGTGCACTCTAGCTATCAATCCTACTGAGATGTGATATGCTCCTTTTTGCATGACAAGTACATCCAAGGTAAACTTTGGTAGAACATGCGGAGGCTTCTCCGCACTTAACATTCGGATGAAGGTGCCAGATGGTGAGGCATACCAATCAGAAATGTCTACCAGTGCCTCCATTGCTTCCTTTGACATGCAGGGTGGATCATGTTTGAATATCATCTTGTAGACTAAGGTGACAAAATGATCAGAAAACCATCGGATTACTCCTCTGAAGCAGCATTCGGACAACAAATTACAATGTGTGTTCATAGCACTTTCCATCGGTGACCATTCCCACTTCAAGCCTAGGAATTCCTGTCAGGCCCAGATTGCATCTAAGATGTAAGCAAACATGTACATCTCTACTTTCGTACCTCTAGGTGACTGTCAAGCCTTCATTACTTGTTCCTTCATCTAATTAGCCAACATGCCAGACTAGTTACATTGTTTTCCTTCTTTGGACAGTTGGTCTAGTGTGATCACCGAACTCTATGGGAAGGTTTCAGTGCTTTCTTGGCCATACAGTCGACATGAAGATATGACCAAGTATTGATACACCTTCTGCAGTATCTTCATCTTGTAGATCTGGTTGGATATCAACCAAAATCGAGCCAACTCCTTTAACCAGTTCTTCAGAATGTCTCTAGAGTTAGCACTGTTGTTGGGTAAGCTGAAGGGAGTCTTCACAATAGTCACAAGATTTGACATCTGATACATCTCATCATAATATTGTGCCCATAAGGTTGCAAGCTTTGTCCCACTGACACTACTCAATGTCATCGTCTCAGGATCAGTGTGAGAGATGATCCAGTGTATCATGTCCATGCATGGGAATGCGGGGTATCTTTATGCAATCTGGTACAAGCCGGACTTATGAATATTTAAGTACACCTGAGGGTCTTTGAGGTCTTCCTCAAAATTGCATGCAAATGCTTCACTAACCTCTTACCACTTCCGTTTGATGTCCTTTTCTAAAAACAACTTTGTACCTTCATAGATTGGAAGATTAGAGAACACTTGCCCAACTGCTTCTGCATCTCCCTTCCCGCTAGTGTCTTGTGATCCTGCTCTCTTAGAAGCCATTGATACTGTACTACTAAGAGTTGGATGAACACCTGAAAGATATGTGAATAGTTGAGCTGAATGTATTAAAGAGTCCTAAATGTGTTGTGGGATCTTAGAGATCCAAGATCGATGTGAAAGAATCAACTTTGATGCGTCAAATAAATAAGTTTTGAGCTTGTGACACGCATGCCAGAAATCTAGGTAAAAGAAACACTTGGAGAAAAGTTTCTAAAACAACTTTGCATGCAACCTCCAACTACTAAAAATAACTCCCAGAATCATGGGATGCCTTTCTCATGTTTCCTTTTCCTATTCTGGGAAAGAGCAAGCCATGCATGCAAGTCACATTTTATTTGTCCCCGGTGGAACTAGTTAACCCAATAGCTCATGCATGAAGCTGCTCAACTGCCGGAAGGAAATGCACATTTCTGGCTAGGAGTTGGGTTGGTTGGTTAGGAGAATTGTGGGGGTAGAGAAGTTGTCTATTGCCCAAATTTTTACAAATTCCGGGTTGAGAACCCTTACTGGGGAAAATTGCACAATTTTCATTGTGAGTGTTGACTGGCAGAATTGTGTAATCATGGGGCCCATTAGGCTGGCATACAGGATTGCAGAATTTCTAGAGGGAAGGTTGGTTTCCCTCCAAAAATACAGAATTTCCTGGGGGAGTTGCTCAGCCTACAGCTGGACAAAGTCCGGGTGATCAGCCTATGAGCAGAATGCATAAAGATGTGATCAATAGGCTACCTATGTGCAAGAAAAGGATTGAAGCTTATGTACTTGATGAAGGAAGGCAAGGTGCTCTGAGAAGATGGTAGGGAGGCTCCAAAATGAAGCTAAGGAAAAATTTTGGAGGGTGGTTGTAGCCACTACAATAGTGGGGAATTTAAATTCTTTAGTTTGGTTGGGTAAAACGTTATTTCTTTCCTAGATGTAGAAACAAATTCTCTACTAAGACCTTGCTAGGGAGGATTTGTTTATTAACGTTGATCAGGATTTTGTGTAGCTTGTGCTGACAACCTCTAATGTTCTTTCTTAATGAGGTGTATAAGTGTAGTTGGGTTTACCATTATTTAAATAAATACAAATGGTATGTTTTCTTTCTCTTCTCTCAGCCACTACAATAGTGGGGAATTTAAATTCTTTAGTTTGGTTGGGTAAAATGTTATTTCTTTCCTAGATGTAGAAACAAATTCTCTACTAAGACCTTACTAGGGAGGATTTGTTTGTTGACGTTGATTAAGATTTTGTGTAGCCTGTGCTGGCAACCTCTAATGTTCTTTCTTAATGAGGTGTATAAGTGTAGTTTGGTTTACCATTAATTAAATAAATACAAATGGTATGTTTTCTTTCTCTTCTCTCAGCCGCTACAATAGTGGGGAATTTCAATTCTTTAGCTTGGTTGGGTAAAATGTTATTTATTTCCTAGATGTAGAAACAAATTCTCTACTAAGACCTTACTAGGGAGGATTTGTTTGTTGACGTTGATCAAGATTTTGTGTAGCCTATGCTGACAACCTCTAATGTTCTTTCTTAATGAGGTGTATAAGTGTAGTTGGGTTTACCATTATTTAAATAAATACAAATGGTATGTTTTCTTCTCTTCTCTCTTCCTCACCTATAAATGGAATCCTAGGATTTAAATTGATATTTGTACTATTTGGTTGAATTTGATTGCCTTCAAAAATAAGGTCCACTCAAGTACTTTCCTGATAGAATTATTTAGTTTTCTGTCTCTTGCTTCTATTTCCAATAGTGAAATTTTGTGTCTGTGTAGAAAAAATACTATTACTATAAATTATCAAATTAGTGGACCTTGATAAGGCTCTACTACTATCTATTTCCATTTACGATCTCTTATCCCAGTTAATAGGTGTTGGAATAATGGTATTCTGTTCAAGTCAACCACCACATCCAGATGTCACAATTGGAAAACCACTCGAAAATAGATGGTGATCATTATGATTCCTAGGTTGTTTAGATTTATTGGAATATTGCATAAGATCAACATCTGACTTGTGCTTCCTATCAAGAAATATTCCTACAACATGTTCCTTATGATAATATTAGAATTAGCAGGGAAAGGATTTCAACAACCTTTCACCTAGGATCCCTATTCTTTAGTTGGATTTTCTAGGAAGACCCTTACTAGTATGGAAAATTGGTACTTCTAGCTCCTCTTAAGAACTGTTTTGAACCTTTAACCTCACAACATTGGATTCCATGTATGAGTTTAATTGTAGAATTTTGGAATGTAATGTTCATTCATACGTTGATCAAGATAAATGAACAAACACAATGTTCATACATATAGAATAATTCAAACAATAAAATCATTGGCAAGGAGCATATATTTTCACTTAAGTTTGGGTTTTATTTAACTCTTATATCTTAGAATGGCTTCAATATTATATAATTTCATATCGTACATTAGGATCCTTCCTGATACAAAAAGATTATAACACCCAAAATTTCATAGTTCTAACCAGATATTGGAACAAGAACAACTTCAAAAGAAGAACAAATACACCAAAATAGTATTTTCTTTATGACATTCAATGACCCAACCAAATGGCTAATTACTAGATCTGGAGAAATGTTTTCACCATACTAAGAACTATCAGCGCTGCTAATTGCAATTAGAGATTCATGTATACTAGATTGATTTTTTTGGTGGGTGTTACTCGGAAAATATCCCGAGATGAGCTCGACATGATGGTCATATCAGGATGGAAGCAACATGGTGTAATTTTCATTAAATCCTGAAAACAACATAGCAAAAATGTTATTTTTTATCAAATTTTATCGAAGCTTCCTCATATAATAGACGTTCTCACAATTGCAACAAATTCAGGTTCCATCAGTATGAATTATTGACTGTTGCAGGCCAAATTTCAAGGAAAATTACATTCATTTTAGGAAAAATAAGAATATTACATTAAGTTCCATGCCAAGATAAATTATGTAGACAAGGTTGTTGAGAAAATATTTACCATGTGTTTCAGACCTACAGTGAATGTTGGCTTTGAGTGTCCTCCCAAAGCGAGTGCTCTCTTGATATGACATTGAACTCACTGTCTCTTAGGGTTGTGTTGTAGTGAGAAGCAAAAGCCCCCATTTTATTCTATCATAATAGAAGTGGGGACCCTTTTGCATCCATTTAGGCTTTGAGTGTTTATTGATTCAGTTTATCCTAGTCAACTTTTTCCTTAACGATTGTTTCATCTTCCCTTATGGTTTGCAAATTTAGCCTTAGTTTTACAATTTAGACTAAGTTAATTAAAATATTCCTTTTTCTAAATTTAATAAACTTGTAATTATTCTTTTGTTTTAATTACATTAATTAATAAAACATAGCCCCGACAACCAAGATTCATATATTAACCATATTATAATGTTGTAAGTGGCCTAGCCCTTTTTAATAAACATACATGTAGTAATTTCGTACCATATGACAAATGGATTTAATAAAAACAAAAGAATATATGTTTCAGTGATATATATTATAAAGTGGCTAAATTATTACGGACGCTCCACATACCACATAACCCTCCTTTGCTCCCTTATATCGAAGAATCGCTCATATCAAATTTTGTTATGTGTAACCTCATAAAAGTTTCAATATGAAAATGCTTCAATATCCATGCCATTTTGATCTCTAATAACCTAATCCCTCTGATCTCCGATCTTTGATAATCAAAATTTGTTGATAACTTATCTAGAATATACATATCTCTCCTATTGCCGATATCCCAGTGCGCCTAACTCTGCGACTGTCGATAACTGCCAGGATCCGATAAGTTGGACCCAATATGCATATTAACTATGGTCTAATCAGCATATCACATCCATCTATATATCAAAATATTTGTATGGTAACAATTGTAAAATCTCTGATATTAAATATTCGATATAAACCTCCAGTATAATTAACCCGATAAATTTATTAAAGGGAGTTGAATATGATATCACATCCTCCCCATATCGTAGCCACCCAATATCACAACTATTTCTTTTTATCTCATTTTAAAAGTTCTGATATATGTTTCTCCAATACTTGCTAACATCTGCCACTTGTCATTTTCATAAAGGGTTATTGTTATATTAATTAAAACTATTATTTAAATTGTTTTTGAGTTTTACGTTACGTATTTTGCTTTCAACACTATTTTAGTTAAATTTAATAATAAAGCTTTGATCTACTTTGTGATTTGTGTAATAGGACATAACGTCATGCTTGGTCCATGCTTGTAAAGGCCCCCTGCCATGTGTCAAAGATTGTTTGAAATTAAGTGAACCTTTGTAGCAAACTCCATAATAGGCCATGATCAATAATAGGTAATGGATCCTTCGGCCAGTAATCGACCCAATTGGTTCGGCTAAAGAAAAACGCTTCATTGCAACAACTTCCAAATTTGACTTATGATCCAACAGAAGCAAAACCTCCAGATTAATTAACTTTCTATTTCTTGAGAGAATCAAGGGAGAATGTTAGCTGTGTAAATATTATATAAGTATCCTTGAATTTGATGCAAGCTTGGGAGAGGTCGCGATCCACTCAAGAGGGATTCTCTGTAGTTGTTCAATTTATGCAATAGCACTAATATTATGTATATAAAGATTGATTTTAGAGGAAACAAAGGTTTTTCTGGCTCTGTTATAATTGCTTGGCACTATTGCAGGTAGTTTTATTATGTGTCTGAGCCACTTTATGACTACACATTTGTAATGTAAGTTTTCGCACTATTTAATTAATTCTTGTTAATGTGTACTATTACCAGAATTTAGGGTTATTATCTCACTGTTAAAGTTTCATTTTTGGTTTTGATATGTATTCTAAACAATATTATGTTTCTTTGGTATTATGCACTATTGTTGTGTCATTGACATTTTGTTGTTGAAACTTTGTTAAAGATATCTTTGGAAGGTAGAATGATCTTAAAAACAATCTTAATTCGTTGAATTATACTTATGGTGACTGATAACTATTTATTATTCATTTGCAGACTTATTTCTCTTTCATTTGTATTAGTTAATGTGAACTACTTCCTTTAATTAATACAAAATCATATGATGAATATAAACCATTCCTTCCCTCTGTTTTAGTTATCTTTCCCTTGGATTAGGAGAGGGCTATCCCATTCTAATTTGCAATAGGATTTAATGTTTTAGATTAGTTTTACATATGCATATTAGTCTGTATCAAGTCCGCTCTTCAAGAGGAAAATAAATAATTTAATTTCGGTTTGATCAACCTTTTTAAATCGATCAAACCTTTGTATTGATCTATTCCTTTAACTTACATATTTAAAGATTGATGTAAAGGAAATGTAACATACTATGGTGTGGATAAATTAACTCTTAGTTTAGGTTAGATTAGTATTAGATTAGTTTTAGGTTAGTCTTAGATTATAGGTTAATTGAACCCGCAAGCAGTCGGAACCACTATCTTCAATGGAAAAGGACCTTCTTCATGTTCCCGACCGGGTGGTGTACCCTAATGTTGATGGATGACATTCTTGCAGATCAAAATTTTTGGTGCTAGAAGGAGGGCCAACATCTAATCCTTTTCTTTAAAGATATTTTGTTTCAAAAGTTTTATTTGATTTCAGTGGCTTCTCTTAAGAGACCACTTCGGAGTTTCTTTACTGGACTTCGACCTACTTTGACCTAATTTAGGTAGCCAAATTCATGTCAAAGAATAAGTTTAATGGTGAGAATAATTCCTCTTTGTGTGAGCATGCTTATCAAATTATTTTAAATTGTAATAATTTTGATTTTGATGAAGTTGTTATGTGCATGTTGTTTATTGTTACATTGGCAGGAATTGCGAAATACTTGTGCAAATCCCTATTATTTTCTTCCATACATACTTCGCACGTTTTTTTAATTATTTTCTTAAAAACTTTTCAAGATTACGACTTTGAAACAATATGTGATCAATTGGAGAATCTTCATCGTTTTCAAGTGGAATCATTAAATAAATTTTGTATTAGATTCAAATGAATTTGTTGTATATTTCAACCTGATTATTTACCTCGAGAATTTGAATCAATTGGATGGTTTGATAAATTAATTTATTTTCCTTCCATTCATAATCCATATTAAATGATTTCAAGATTAAATGAGTCTTCTTCACCTTGCATTAACATGAATGAAAAATATGACATGGAGAAACATGTTAATTATCATGAAACTGCTGCAACAATATATGATAGATTTCTCCATTTAATTCATACTTCTTATAGTGTTAATGATAATTCAGATTCACTTTCACATGTTAACGAATTGCAGCAAACTAACTTGGAACAGGTTCATAATTGTTTGCAAGAATATCACATCAATATATTTAAAGAATCAATGATCCTGAAATCAGAAAATTATTAGATAGCTCGGATACCAATCATTGAATCTCAAAAATTCTGATTTTTGTTATAATGATCACTTGCAAAATTCAAGACAATAGGAAAGTATGGTCAACAAATAATCTGAAATTAGAAATGGACAATACACAGACGAATCTTCCCATAGAGGTATTTTTAGGTTCATTATCTCAAATTCTCGTTTTCATCTTTACCCTGGGACTTTTAGCAATTCAATTCTTATTCATATTAATGACATCTGAGAAATCAAAGAACTTGTTACATATGAATTACCAATTGATTAATATTAGGATGATGAAAAATTCAATGATCATTCTTTCAATCTCGGAAAAAACGTGCCCAATTCTTCTTCTTTTTTGATGTGTCTACTGGGAAAGCTAAATTTTTTAAGGAAAGTTGTGAATTTTTTTATGATGAATATGCTGACAATGAGGATCTTGATTCATATCATTCTTCATTAAATCCTCATGATTCAAGAAAAAATATATTTGAAAATGAACATATATTTCCTTTAAAAATTATTCCAATCATTTCTCATTTTCATACTTTTAATCATGATAATGATTTCACTAATGAAGAGCCCATCCCGATCTATGATTATGTTGATGATCACATTACCTTTTCTATTCCCAATCCATTATGTCATGCACAAGATGATCTTGATAACTACTCCAATTAAATTTTGGCTAATCCTTGTAAGAAAGAAATATTTTCAAACTTGTCCCAATTGTGGTGTAACAATAATTATAATATAATTAGTGATTGCTTATATTTTTCTTCTTCCTTTATTTTTCAAATTTTTTATATTCTATGCTTGTATGTTACACTGCTCATGCACAAGATACATTAACAGAAAAGGATACAGTTGAAATTTAGAGATTCATTTCTGAACATCAAGAGCCATTACTCTTGCATTTTTGTCTGATGTTGAACTCATATCAATTTTCTTCTCCTTCTCAAAGGCATCGCCAACGAAAATTTGTACTCGAGTGTGTACCTTTACAACATTACCAACAATATAAAACAATTTATGACCTTCCATCATATGTACATAAAACTAACGATTTGATGTACGTCATTGCATTTGAAACAATATTTTCCCAATCTGACTTGTTATCCTCTTCTTCATATCACTTCCAATTTGTAGCTTACATCCATCCATATTTTTATGATCCCATCGAGATCTGGTTGGAAGAAAATCACCAAGAGAGGGTGAATGTAAATAAGTTACTTGTATATACAATAGTTGTACAATTTTTTTTTAGTTTTATTTGTTTTGGTTTAAGTGTATTTATGATTAACATAGTTACCGATCAAACGAGAAAGTGAATTGGCGCCCTTTTTTTTCGAGGTAGCAAAAAATCACCAGATTTTGAAAAGTGGTGATGCAAGAATACACTTTTTTAAGCATATTTTTCGCACTTTAAATTTTCTTATGTACCAAGTATGAACATTTTCTTTTTTATGTTAGTGATTTTCACGCTGATTTTGAAAAGTGTTCATCCAACATCAATACATTTTTTTAAATGTTAGTGTTTTTCATGTTGATTTTGGAAAGTGTTGATGCAACATCAAAAAAAATTTTTAGAGGGCTTATTTTTGACACTTTAAATTTTTTTATGTATCAAGTGTGAACATTTTCTTTTGTTAGTTACTTTCATCTTGACTTTGAAAAGTGTTGATGAGCATCAACCCCTTTTGTTTAGAGGGCTTAGGTTTTACACTTTAAATTTTCTAACGAATTAAGTATGGATACTTTTTTTAAATGTTGGTGATTTTCATGTTAGTAATAAAACATAAAAGAAAAATATAATAAAAACATGACAAAAAAAAATCAAATACAAAAATATATATAAAAAAATAAAATAAAAACAAAAAACCTATAAAAATGTAAAAATAAAAAACATAAAACATAAAAATAAAAACATAAAGCATGACAAAAATAAAAATAATAAAAACATGTTAGTAATAAAACATAAAAATATATAAAATAAAAATAAAAAAACATAACAAAATTTGAAAACATTAAAAAAAAAAAAAACAAAAAAACGTGACAAAAAAGTAAAAAATAGAAAAAACATAAAACATATTAGTAATAAAACATAAAAATAAAAATAAAAAAACATGACAAAAAAAATCAAATACAAAAAAATATATAAAAAAGGGAAGAAAAACAAAAAACCTATAAAAATGTATAAAAAAAAAACCAAAATCAGCGTGTAAAAATTAAAAAATGAATAAAAAATTAATGAAAAAAAAACAAAGAAAAAAACAAAAAAAAATTAAAAAAAAAAAAGATTTTTTTTTTCAAAAAATCTACAATTTAAAGAAAAACAAATTCATCCGCAAAAAAAAAAAAATATCTAAAAACATTTTTTTAATGTTAAAAAAAATTAATAAAAAACACTCATTACAAAAAAAATAAAAATTAAATAATTAACAAAACGAATTAAAAAAAAAAAAAGAAAATTAAAAAACGATTAATTAAAATAAAATAAAAAATATTTAAATTAAATAATTTAAATAAACAAAACGAAAAATAAAAGATAAAATAAAATAAAAAATGAAGAGTTCCTTTTTTAAATTAAAATTATAAAAATAAAGAAATAACAAAAAAAAATTAAAAAACAATAAAATTAAACTATAAAAAAAAAAAAAAAAAAAAAAAAAAACTATTAAATAATAATTAAAAAATAAAAACAATTTAAAAAACCAATTAAAAAAAATAAAAATAAAACAATTTAAAAAAACAATGTAAAAAAAAACAATTAAAAAAAAGAAAAAATAAAAAACAATTTAAAAAACAATTTAAAAAAAACAATTTAAAAAAAAATATAAAAACATAATTAAAAAAAAAGGATTAAAACGCACACAACTACCTCCCTCTCCTCTCCCCCATCCGAACCCTACCCCACCCACCTCCTCTCCCCATCCTTGGCCCTCCTCTTCCCTCGTCTCACCACCCTGACCAGACCTACACCCCACTCTAGCCCCCCTCCCTCACCCCCCTCCGTCGTCCCCCTTTCTCCCTTAACCCCCTCCCTTCCCCACCCTGGTCCCCACCCAGCGGCCAAGAGGCAGCAAGCTAATTCCTAGAATCGACCTTGTGGCCTCTTGGGCACTGGCTAGTGGCTCGGGCTGGCGGGGGAGTGCTGCGCAGAATCAGCCCTGTGGTGTCTTGAACGCTGGTTGGGGGCCCTCGCAAGCAGAGGAGGGAGGTAAGGAGGAGAGGGGGAGCGTGGAGGGGGGTGCAGTGGAGTTGAGGTCAAGTGGGGAAGAGGAGGGAGGGGGAGGGTCGACAGTGGGGAGGGGAAGGGGGTAGGATAGGGGAGACAAGGGGAGGGAGGGGGAGGGTCAAGGGAGGGGAGGGGAGGGCTGAGGGTGGGGGTCATGTGGGAGAGGGGAGAGAGGGTGGGGAAGAGGGGGAGGGGAGAGGGGGACGTAGTGGGGGAGAGGAGGGAGGGGAAGTGTAAGGACCTGCGGTCCTTGGCACGACCGCCCGAAGTGCGACCGTGGATGAGCCCGCCAGTTGGATGTGCGAAGTGCGGTTGGAGTGTTATGTGACGAAGTATGCGATGATCTCTTGGAGTGTTATGCGATGATAATGCGATGATATGGAGGATGAGCATTGGTTTATATGCATGGAGCGTGGAACGATATGCTATGGAGGCTGACCTATGATGGGAAGCAAAGCCGACATGTTGTTGGGGCATTTTGCGATGGCGTTGGGGTGTTGGGCAAGTCGGCTGGGCAGCCAGACTTAGCCCCACACTTGTGTATATATTGCAAAGGTGTTGAACAATTGGAGACCATCATTCGATCACTCATACATCTTTGCTAAAGGGAGTTGAGCGCAGATCTAAGTGTGCAGATTCAAGGAGGCAATGCGCACTTTACACATGCGCCCATTCTTGGGCTAGTCGCATGGAAGAAGGTGTTGAACTTGGTTGTTGGTGAAGGTGCAACCGGGGTGAGGCGTGCATGGTGGATGTGTGGCGCCCGGTTTGTGCGAAGGCTTGGCGTGGGTGTCTTGGTGACTCGGGTGAGCACCCGCCCATCGTGCAAGTGTACACGAAGACTTGTTGGTGTGTTGGGTTGTGAATGGAAGTGTGTCTCGGTTGGAGGCGCCCATGTGTGGCAACTTGGAGGCGCGCCTAAGTTGGGCAAACAACACAATTGTGCGACGAGGTGAATGAAGGGTTGGTGAGCCGTGCGGCGACCGTGTCGAGGTACTGACGAGCTGGGCAACCGAGTTTGCCGAAATTGTGAAAATTGACCAAGTGTAAATTTGGGGTTTCCCAAGATTTAACTTGTACATTGTAAAAGTGAAGATTGTAATATATTGATTTGGGCAAACTCATATTGCAGGGAGTTGCCCCTCCCTTTATATTGTTGTGCATTTCTCTTGTATAATGTTGTTGATAATGAATGTGTATGGGTATTCATTGGTATAAAGGAACACATTAATAATACTTGGTTGCGAAACACATACTAAGTAGGAAAAGTGGAATGTCAGGAGTAGTCTACAATCATAAGTATTGGTGAACAGAAAACGATTGGTAGTGCCACACCTCGCTATAAGTGGTTGAAATACTATCGTAGGTGTAGGGTGTGACAGTTGGTATTAGAGCTGATGATCAGGAAGCTTATCAGGTTGACGATGAAGAGCTGATCCCACTGCACTATCGTGACAGGTGGTATTAGAGCCGGTACGTGACAAAGTGTAGGTGTGGATGCACTTGACAGTTGATGACAGTGGAAGCAGGTACATGCAGGTGAAGGAAGCTAGTTTCACATACAAGTGGAACAAGAGCTAGTTCATGGTTGCAGGGAACTTGGTGAAGCTGGTGAATGGTGAAACAGTTTTAGTAGAGGTGAAGCTTAGTGCTTGGACCAAGCTGAACGACAAGATATGGCAGGTTTGGAAGAATGCGAAGGGAAGCTCTTGCTAACCTTATACAGGTTAAAGCGGGATGAAAGAAGAGAATCCCCAGATTTGAAAGGAACTTGAAGTATTGGAAAAAAATGTTGAAGACGAACTTCTTCAACTTGGTTGGACAATGGAGCAAGATGAAGCTACAAATTGTGCTAACAAGGAAGAGGAAGCCGTGATGATTGAGAATGTTGCGGATGTGACAACGATGGAGGATGAACTTGAGGATGATCAAGTTGGACCAGGATCGTGCAGTTTGCAGACATGGATGGATGAGGATACTCACATGGAGGAGCCTCATGATGATGATGATGTAAGTATTGATACTTGTGCTTCAGTTGAGAATTTGGTAGATGGACCGTATGCAAGGAAGAGAAAAGTCAGTTTGCCAATGCAAGGGAGCATCTTACCATGGATGAGTGTGATGAGACCTTGTATGGAGAAGAAAGGATTGTTGATTGTTGCAGGACTTGTTGGGGTTCTTTGTGACCTTATGGTAGAAGGTGCAAAGGCCCGTGACAAGGGAGGAACATGGTGATCGTTGCGGAGGATTGGGTCATGCTTTAGCCACATGGAAAATTGGCTAAGTGCCCGGCATGACTTATGGAGAGATTGAAGGGCACACACTTGAGGTACGATAATGCTTGGGTGGACTTCTCATAGTCAAGACCAAGAGCTAGTATTGGTGGAACCTTTAGTAGGGGAGCTATGATAGAAGGGACTCGTGATGATGATGATTCGGTTGGGTGACCAAGTTCACTAGACTGATGATTGCAGACTTGGATGAGGATGACCAATTGTTGTGATGGGTCTACTTGGTTGGACTACATGGGCAACTTAGTCGTGGACATCAGGTTGGAGACATGGAGCAAGGCAGTCTTATGTAGGGACATTATGCAGGAGCACTTGTAGAGGTGTCACTTATGGGCATCTAGTGAGGAGTGCCAGGCAAGAATGTTGTGCAGATGGATTTGCTGATGTGACATGGAGATGTTTTTCTTATGAGCCGATGGAGAGGTTTTGCACTCTTGTACAACAAGGCCATGGACTTGGATGGAGTTATGAGCAGGCTATGGAGCATTCCTACTACATGAAGAGTTGAGGCATCTTGCAGAGACCTTTGGGCTGAGACTTGTATGCTTGCTAATATGTTGGTTCGGGATGACTCATGGAGCTCATGATGACATGAGGTTGTGACTTCCAGGGAGACTTCATATATGGTGGACTTGGAGGATCTAATACATTAGGAGATAAGGTCAGAGACTTTGACACAAGATGGGGAGCATACTTTCAAGTACATGTATGGGAATGGCTTGAAAGAGTGACTTGATGTGGAGGATCGATATGAGACACTTTGGAGTGATGGAATTACAACAATGATGATGCCTTAGTGTTTACACTTGGGCATGGGTTGAGCTGAGACTCAACTACTTTGGACACATGGGAGCTGATTGATCTATGATCATGGACAGCACATGGATAGATGATATAGGTGTATACTTGTTTCTATGGCAGACTTGAGGGATGACACATTGCAGATATGATGGAGGTTGCTTCATGGACCTAGATGTGGCACATCGAGAGTCGGAGTTTGATGAGATTGTCTCTTCATATTGAAGAGGTACACATCTGGATGATGATGGTGGGATATATGTGGCTGATTTCATGCAGCACATTAGTACCAGACATCATGGACATCATGTTGCAGACAAGATGAGGACTACTTCATGGACCTGAGCATGGCTTATACTTGTATGGAGATGGATTCTTGATTGAGTTGAGGATGTGATGGGATGTTCAGAGAAACAACTGATGGTGGCATGAGGATGTGCATGCTCATGGATTGAGCGTGACAGTTGGACTGATCACCCGAATAGTTTAGACATGGGGGTTGGCATGTGCAGAGATGTGTTAGCATTGGTTTGGAGTATCATGGTAGCAGTTCACATGAGGACGACACATGATAAGGTCGACATGATGTTGCAGGAAGCATGTAGCTTGTGATGGAGGGGACAACCTTTCACGATGGAGAGCAACATGTGGAGATTGTGACACGGTGATCGATGGTCATGGATTGAGATGATTTCCGATGTATGACATACCGATGGGGTGTATACCTTGGTATGGTGATCTTGGTGACAGATGGTTTCGAGGACGAGACATGATGGAGACGATGGTTCTACATATGTTACAGAGATGTTTGCAGTATGTGGAGGAGTTGACATCATGGATATTGATGATCTTGGTGGATGGCTACTAAGATGGTATGTTGTCGAGGACGACAACGACTTCAGGTGGACGAGGATGTAAGGACCTGTAGTTCTTGGTACGACCGCCCGAAGTGGGACCGTGGATGAGCATGCTGGTTTGATGTGTGAAGTGCGGTTGGAGTGTTATGCGATGAAGTATGCCACGTTCTCTTGGAGTGTTATGCGATGATAATGCGACGATATGGAGGATGGGCATTGGTTTATATGCATGGAGCGTGGAACGATATGCTATGGAGGCCGGCCTACGATGGGAAGCAAAGCGGACATGTTTTTGGGGCGTTTTGCGATGGCGTTGGGGTGTTGGGCAAGTCGGTTGGGCAGCCAGACTTAGCCCCACACTTGTGTATATATTGCAAAGGCGTTGAACACTTGGAGATCATCATTCGATCACTCATACATCTTCGCTAAAGGGAGTTAAGTGCAGATCTAATTGCGCAGATTCAAGGAGGTAAGGTGCAGTTTACACATGCGCCCATTCTTGGGCTAATCGCACGGAAGAAGGCGTTGAACTTGGTTGTGGGTGAAGGTGCGCCTGGTTGTTGGGTGAGGTGTGTATAGTGAATGTGTGGTGCCGGGTTTTTGCGAAGGCTTGGCGTGGGTGTCTTGGGTTGGTGCATTGGGTTGTGAATAGAAGTGTGTCTCGGTTGGAGGCGCTCGTGTGTGGCGACTTGGAGGTGAGCCCAAGTTGGTAAAACAACATGATCGTGCGATGAGGTGAACGAAGGGTTGGTGAGCCGTGTGGCGACCGTGCGGAGGTGCTGACGAGCTGGGCAACTGAGTTTGCCGAAATTGGGAAAATTGACTAAGTGTAAATTTGGGGTTTCCCAAGATTTAACTCGTACATTGTAAAAGTGAAGATTGTATAATATATTGATTCGGGCAGACTCATATTGCAGGGAGTTTCCCCTCCCTCTATATTGTTGTGCATTTCTCTTGTATAATGCTATTGATAATGAATGTGTATGGGTATTCATTGGTATAAAGGAACACATTAATAATACTTGGTTGCGAAACACAAACTAGGTAGGAAAAGTGGAATGTTAGGTGTAGTCTACAATCGTAAGTATTGGTGAAAAAAAAAACGATTGGTAGTTCCGCACCTCGCTATAAGTGGTTGAAAGACTACCGCAGGTGTAGGGGCGTGACAGGGAGGGCTGAGGGTGCGGAGGGGAGGGGAGTGGAGTAGGGGTTGGGTGGTGGACGATAGGGTTGAGGGTGCGAAGGGGAGGGACATGGCATGCGTGTTGGGTTGGGGTTGTGAGAGGGAGAGGGTTGTGTGCATTTTAATTGTTTTATTTTTTATTTTATTTTTTAATTGTTTTTTTATATTGTTTTTTTTTTTTTTTTTTATTGTTTATTTTTATTTGTTTATTTTACATTGTTTATTTTTCATTGTTTATTTTTAATTTTTTATTTTATTTTCTTTTAATTTTTAATTTTTAAATTTAAATATTTTCCTTTTTATTTTTTTTTTAATTTAAATTTAAAAATATATGTATTTTTTAATTTAAATATATATATATATATATATATATATATATATATATATATATATATATATATATATATATATATATATACATATATATATATATGTATATATATATACATATATATATGTATATATATATACATATATATATGTATATATATATACATATATATATAGATATATGTATGTATATATATATGTATATATATATGTATATATATATGTATATATATATATATATATATATATATATATATATATATATATATATATATATATATAGATATATTTAATTTTAAATTTATTTTTTTAATTGTTTTGAATTTTTTTGTTTTTACTTTTAATTTTAGTTTTATTTTATTTTTCGATAGTTATTTAACATTTTTGTAAATGATGTTTTATTTATTTTTAAGTTAAAAATGTTATTTTTTAATTTTTATTTATCTTTTGTTAATAGGTAAAAACAGAGCTCTTAAGACCTCAGGGAGAATTTGTTTGGATCATAGCTAATCAAGCTTTGTAGTGCTTAGGATCTCATAATTTGCAATGGTTTAAAGAAGTGGCCCAATTCTAGCCAGATGACCTGCATCCATGGGCTTGGTAGCAGCGTGGTAGACTGTTATTTTCAATATCCCTTTATACAACAAAATAACAAATTTTGACATCTTAAACGACCACAAGCCTGACTCTGATCATAGGCCTTTACTTATAACTCTCAATTTTGTCATGCATAGAGATCCCATAGAAAATAATCCTTATAGCCAAAAGAACTTAATATTTGATAGAAATACAAGCGATCTCTTTCTAAATGAATTAAAAACCAATTTGCTTCCTTATCTAGAATAGACAACATAGAAGACCTCTGTCACAATTTTACTACAACCCTCCCATGTTCTATTAACAAGTTCTCAATTGAAGTTTCAAATAATAAAAGAAATAACAAAACCAACCCATGGTTTGACAAAGATTGTAAAAGTGCGAGGAGAGCAATTAAGGAGGTTGTTGATGAATCTCTTAAAATGGGTAAGATAAAAATATACAAAGCCCTAGCTAAAAGGAAAAGGAGGCAGTGCATTCGTAAAAGACAAGAGAATCTCTTACACCTCTCTAAGGTAGCTCCTGTGAAATTTTGGAGGCAGATTCTAACTAGGAAAACTAAAGATAATAATAAAATTGCTTTACACGATTTGAATTCCTATCTTAAAAAGCTTTATGAATCTCCAAATGTCATCGATAACATTGAAACCATGCTCACAACGAAAGAATTTTTCTCATTAGAAGAGATTGATTTTGGTATTAAATGCCTGGCAATTGGGAAAACTAAGGACATTGAAGGTTACCAGGCAGAAATCATAAAAATTGGAGGTCCTGTCCTCATCCCCCACATCCACAAGCTTTTCAATCAAGCAGTCAAGCAAGGGTTCGTTAAACCATGGACTGACAGTCTCATTATCCCTATTTTTAAAAATGGGGATACAAATAACCCCTCTAATTATCGGAGAATTATGATCAGCCCTCTATTAGCCAAGTTATATGGTATTATTTTGGAAAAGAAGTTGAGCATATGGCTTGAAAGTGAAGGTAAGCAGGCTAAAGGCCAAGCGGTTTTTAGAAGGCATCACTCAACAACAGACCACCTGATTATGCTTAGTATCATTGTGGAGGAATGTTGTAATGATAAATCCAATCTATTTTGTTGCTTTGTGGACGTTAGAAAGGATTTCGGTACGGTTCCTAGAAACAACCTTTGGAATAGATTAGAAGAGCTAAAGGTTCCTTTCAAGTTGAGAGTTGCCGCTATAAGGTTATACGAGAATGTAATTGCCAAGCTAAAAAGAAATGGGGGGAGGTCAAAAGATATTAAATGTAATATCGGAGTTAAACAAGGTTTCCCCCTCTCCCCCACCCTATTTGGCACTTACATCGACAAGCTTGAAGGTTATTTAGAGGAAGCAGGATGTGTTGGCATGATCTTAGCTGAGATACTCATCATCCTTCTTCTCTATGATGATGATATTGTTCTTCTCACAAGGTGCCCATCTGATCTTGATTAGCAACTTAGGCTTCTTAAGTATTTTTGCTCTACCATGGGTATGACTATTAACACTGAAAAAACAAAAGTTATGATTATCAAATCCAAGAAGGACACTTATGCTAATTTTATGTATGACAATAATAACTTGGAGGAAGTGTATTCTCACAAGTACCTAGGAATTGATATTAATCACAAGCTCAACTAGAACTATAGCATTGAGAAAAGGATTAATAGGGGGTGGAAAGTTTATTTTGGTCTTGAAAATAATTGTAAAATGACAAACCTCGTAATGTGGGATAAAAGTAAGTTCCTATTTGAAACTTTAGCCACTCCTGTTGTCTTATAAGGATGTGAGGTCTAGGGTTGCAACATCTCTAGAGAATCCTCGAGAAATATTGAGAAAATCTAGAAGCGTTTTATAATGTATAACCTAAAAATTAAAAGAAATACACCCTATCCTATTCTCCTTCTAGAAGTAGGTCTTTCCCCTATTGAGAGCCTAGGTATGACTAGGCTTCTGTTGTACAAGCACAAACTCAATAAGATAGGAGATCATAGACATCCTAAGCTAGCATTAAATTCCAGCCAAAACCACCTAAGGCTCAAGCGGGTGTGGTATAAAGACATGAGGGCCTGGTCAAACCATTAGGAGCTCAACGAGAATGATGCATTGCGAAACATTAATAACAATAAAAATATTTTTACATCTAAGTTCAAAGAAAAATGTAGTGTGAGAAAGATTTAGCAACGAAAAGAAATTTAACTTATTATAAGAAGGTCATCAACCCCACCCTAGAAGATCAAAAGTATCTCTTTGTTTTAACTAGCTCAAAGAAGAAAATTAATATAGCGAAGATTAGAAGAAACTCTTATGAGCTCCATAGTGAAACAGGTTGTTGGGCAATTCCTAAAACACCATGGATGGAAAGGATTTTCCATATCTGTGAGAATAGGAACATCGAGGATGAAAACCACTTCCTCTTAGAGTTCCCCATGTACAACCATATTAGATCTCAATTTCATAAACTTTGTCACAATACTCACCTTCCTAGCCTTTTATGATGTCAAAATTATAATGAGCTCGGAAAGCTTCTCTCCAAGTTTTTTGAGCATAGGAATAAAATCTTAAAGCAAACTAAATAATTTGTTTCTTTAGGTCTGATAGACCAAAGTTTGGTCTCAGTGGACATTAACCATCATCATCATCATCATCATCATATATTTTTTAATTTTTTAAATAGTTTTTATATTTTTTAATTTATTTTTTATTTAATTTTTTCATTTTTATAAGTTAATTTTGATTTTCTTTTGCCACCCCTGGCCAGTTGGGCCTCGGGGTCGTATGGGAATTTTTTTTAAGTTTTAAATTTTTTTTAATCTTGTATTTTATTTTTGTAATATTTTTATTTTTATTTGGTTTTTATTTTCTTTTTCTCTTTTTTTTTTTTAATTTTACATGGTATGGTTAATTTATTTTACATTTTATAGTTTTTTTTTATGTTACTGCTATATATTTTGTATATTTTATTTTTTGTTTGTGTTTTTTTTTATTGTTTTTGTTTTCCTATGTATCTTTCATATATGTATACATATACATATACATATACATATACATATATATATAGTTTGTAGGGTATGTGTCAATGCTTGTCTAGCAACCCGATCCCATTATGTGCAATTCGATAGTTGATTTTAAATTTTTCATTGTAATGAATCGAGTCTGCCCCACAATGTGTTAATTTCATGGTTGTTCTTTAATTTCTAATTATAATGGGATAAGCTCACCTACACTGCATGTCAATTTAATAGTTGATTTCTTAATTTTTTTCGCAATGTATCAAGCTGTCTTACACTAAGATTTCAAAATTGCTATACATTTAGCATTTAAAAAGAATTACTCTTGGTATAATAACTCTTTTTTATTTTTTTGTTAGGTAAGCACCCACGGGGGATTTGAACTAGTGACCTATCGCAAGGAGTGCCTTAACAGTGCACCCATTCACCTTCAATCCAAAGCCCCGTGGGCTAGTATAATAACTCTTTCATTTAGGTGTTCATTAAAAAAAAATTAGTCATAAAATTTTTCCATAATGTCATGCTTAAAATATTTTGAAAATTTAAGATTGTTTTGTAGTTAAAATCTTTGGTTTTAATTCCATGGTTGAAAAATTGTTAAGATTTATTATGTTTTTCTAAATCGTGATATTTTATCTTTAATTTTATGGTTGAAAACAATTATAATTTTTTTTTCTTAGCACAATGCTTGAAAATTGTTGGAATTTTAAGGTTTTTCAAAGAAGTGATATTTTAAATTTAATATCATGCTTAAAAATTGTTGGAATTTTAAGGGTTTTCAAACATGTGACATTTTATTGTTAATGCATGCTTCAAAATCATTTGAAATTTAAAGTTTTTCAAAGTCACAATATTTTTCTTTTAACGTCATTACTAAAAAATGTTGAAAATTTACCTGAAAAAAATTGTTATTCCAGCATCAACACTTTTCAATTTCAAGGTGTTTTTTGCAGCAAAAAAAATGGATTTTATTGTTTTTTACTATTATTTTTAAAAAATATTGAAAATTTAGTCCAAAAAAAAAAAAATTTCTTTATTCCGGCATCAACACTTTTCGATTTCAAGGTGTTTTTTCATGTTTTTTTGTGATTTTTGGGCTCTAGTACCCATTTTGAGGTAATAGTTCCGTTTGATTGGTAACTATGTTCATTTTGTTACTAATGTTTGATGTATATATTCATGCATAAAATACGATGCTTGAATGGCTACATTGGAAGCACGATTTCACTTAGTTTTAGTCTACTTTTTAGATTA
The DNA here is from genome assembly GCA_031772625.1 of Pinus tabuliformis. Taxonomy (NCBI): domain Eukaryota; kingdom Viridiplantae; phylum Streptophyta; class Pinopsida; order Pinales; family Pinaceae; genus Pinus; species Pinus tabuliformis. Next base: position 1,195,934,760 of record CM062817.1, on the reverse strand, counting down.
GGATTAAGACTAATTTAGAAATTAGTTTAAATTGAATAAGAAGACGGTATTGAAATTTGATTAATACATGGGAGAAAATGAAGATTTTCCAGGTAAAATTATGATCGAATTCTTCTAGGTACACATTTATATGTTCATCCTCATCTAGATAGAGTTCTTTTTCATCTTTTCTTTTCTCTTTTAATAATTATTTTTTTCTTATTTTGTTGTTCTTCTTGCAGGTTCCCATGGATTTGATTTGTAGATTCACTTTGCTAGCAACTAACATTTTAGAAGAACAATCTTCATATGACATTTAGGAGTTTTATCTTTTCTAATTTTGTGTACATTTTGAAATTGATTGTCAGTATTATTCTTAAAGTTGAATCTATAAAGACTCGCAAACTATCTTTAAGCAAGATTTGCAAAAGTAAGAAAACCCCTGTCAAAGCATACAACAATAACTTTAAATCAATAACTATGCTTTGAAACAAAAGAGATTTATTAACAAATCATCCTACAAGATAAAATCAACATAATCTCATTTTTCCTCTATTTATCTTGTAAGATGTATCTCAAGGTTCATTCTAATTTGATAAGCATTTGAGGCTTAACTAGATTGTCTTTACATTTCATTTCACAATAAAATGGAGTAATACATTCTTTTTTAGATTGGCATAATCATTGGGCGATTCATTTTCATACTCTAATTTATATTAGTGGAACCTAATATCTAAGGACCACTTTAATGAAGATTATTTTGTTTATATTCATTTTCAGCTATTCTAACCAGGTAGAGTCCCTAGTTTTTGTTCTTCGAGTTTAAATCTTTCAGTTATTTTCTAATGAAATATATTTAACCCCTATCTTTGAAGAAATTAAAACATGTGTAACAAAAACTACTTAAGGTCATGAGCTCTTTTGGAAAAAAAGTTTATTCATGTGAATAGTAGTCATCTTAAAGATTTTTACGTCATCCCTTGCTCTTAAGGATTAGTATGCCACCCCATCTATTAGGTAATGACCATGATATTAATAGTAACCACAGGTAAACATAAGAACAAAAATGATGAATTGAAGGATAGTAGGTCTCATCACAAGCCAACCTATCATGATCATAACTTCTAACATTGTGACATTACTATTATTTGTGACCAAGCCAAGGTAATGTCTTTTGACCAAAAGGTTGAGAGACAAGAGGTCTCATCACTTGATGGCTTGTTCACCATGTTAGATCTCGTGAATGGGATTGTCATTAACTAGCTGCTCAGATAGGACAATGATCTTCAGTTGGCATTCAAATAAGTTTAAGATGATATTTTGCAACTATGCACTTATTCCTAATAGATGGAACAATGGCACCTAAAAAGGTTAAGAGGCATCCGTGTTGAGTCTATAGATGCTTGTTGGCAGTACTGGCCATGCCTATGGTATGAAAGTTAAATTAATACTAAGTTTTCTTGATTAGATTATTTACTCGAAAACTGATGTCCAACTAAGGTGATTGTTGTACATATAAATTTACTGAAACATTGAATTCATGGGGTAAATTATTATAATTAAAAGAATGATAATGTTATATCTATTTATGTGACAAAATATAATAAGGATAAAATGGTTAGGATATCTAAATATGAGAATTTAAAATTATCTAATTATAATTCCTTCAATTTTAAATTAGGTTTTGTATTTTTACAATAGAGATAATTGCTTCTCCCCGGTGTGTCACCATTGTTGTAGTGAAAAAGCAACATCCCCATTTTATTCTATCATAATCAACATGGTGATGCTTTTGCATCCATTTAGTCTTTGAGTGTTTATTGCTTCAGTTTAGCCTATTCATTGTTTTCATTAATGCGTGTTTCATATTCCCTAATGCTTTGCAAATTTAGCCTTTGTTATATTATAATTTAGACTTTTAAGTTAATTAAAATATTCATTTTTCTAAAGTTAATAAACTTGTAATTACTATTTTGTTTTAATTAGATTAATTAACAAAACATATCCCCCAAGACCAAGATTCATACATTAACCATATTATAGTGTGGTACGTGGCTTAGCCATTTTTAATAAACATACAAATATAAACTCTAAACCATATGACAAATGACTTTAATACAAATAAATGAATATGGGTTTTAGTGATATATATTATAAAGTGTTTGAAGTATTACAGAGGACCCACATACCATGTAACCCTCTTCTACCCCTTTATATCAGAGAATCCCTCATATCAGAGTTTTTATTATGTGCCACCTCTTAAAAGTTCTGATATGCCAATGCTCTGATATCCATGTCGCTTTGATCTCTGATAATCCAATCCCTCTGATATATGATATCTAATAATTAAATCCCTCTGATCTCTCATCTGAAATATACATATCTCTTTGATAGCTCATATCCCAATCGGCCTCCCTCACTGACTATTGATATCTCCCATGCTCCGATAAGTTAGACCTGGTATGCGTATTAACTATGGTCTAATCAGAATATCGCATCCACCTGTATATGAGAATTTTTAGATGGTAACAATTGTAAAACCTCCGATATTAAATCTTGGATACAAACTTCCAATATAATGGACCCAATAAAGTTATTAAAGGGAGTTGAGTATTCTATCACATCCACTCCATATCGGAGCCACCCAATATCATAACTATTTCATTTTGTCTCACTTTAAAAGTTTCGGTATCCATTTCTCAAATACCTATTAACATCTACCACTTGTCATTTGCATAAAGGGTCGCTGTTATATTTATTAATAGTGCTATTTAAATGGTTTTCGGGTTTTATGTTATGAATTTTTCTTTCAATGCTATTTTAGTTAGGTTTAGTGATAAAGCTTTGATCTCCTTTGTGATTTTTGTAACAAGACATAATGTCGTGCTTAGTCCATGCTTCTAGAGGACCCCTTCTATGTGGAAAATACTATTCGAAATTAAATTGACTGTTGTAACAAACTCCATAATAGGACATGACCAATAATAGCTAATGGATCCTTTGGATAGCAACAAAGTCAATTGGTCTAGCTAAAGAACAACACTTCGTTGCAACCTTTTCCAAATTCAGCGTGCAATCCAATAAAAGAAAAACATCTAGATTCATTAACTTTCTATTCTTGAGAGAATGGAGGGATATTGTTAGCTCTGTAAATCTTGTATAAATACACCTGAATACGATGCAAACTTGGGAGAGGTCACAATCCACTCAAGGGGGATTATCTGTAGTTGTTCAATTGTTACAATAGCACTATTGTTAGGTGCAGAAAGGTCAATTATAGAGAAAAAAAAGGTTTTTATAGCTTTGTTATAATTTCTTTTCACTATTGCAGGCAATTTTACTACGATTCTGAGCTACTTTAGGACTGGACATTTGTAATTTAAATTTTGACATTGTTTAATTAATTCTTGTTCTTGTGTACTGTTAGTAGAATTCAGGATTATTGTCTCACTGCTAAAGTTTCATTTTTCATTTTTATATTTATTCTAAATATTGTTATGTTTCTTTGATATTGTGCACTATTGTTGTGTCATTGACATTTTGTTGTTGAAACCATATTAAAGATGTCTTTTCAGGGTAGAATGAGATCAAAATCAATCTTAATTCATTGAAGTATTCATGTGGTGATTAATAACTATTTATTATTCATTTACAAGCTTATTTTTCTTTCACTTGTATTAGTTAATGTGAACTACTTCCTTTAATTAATACAAAATCATATGATCAATTATAAACCAATCCTTCCCCCCCGTTTTTGTTATGTTTCTCTCTGATTAGGAGAGGGCTATCCCATTGTAGTTCAAGATATGATTTCATGTTTTAGATTAGTTTTATATGTGCATCTTAGTCTGCATCAAGTCCTCTCTTAAAGAGGAAAATATGTTATTTAATTACAATTTGATCAGCCTTTTTAAATCGATCAAACCTTTGTATTGATCTATTCCTTTAACTTACATCTTTAAATATCGATGCAAAGGAAATGTACATACTATGATGTGGATATATTAACTCTTAGCTTAGGTTATATTAGTATTATATTATTTTTAGGTTAGTCTTATATGACAGGGTAATGGGACCCATAATGAGTCAAAACCAACACTTCAATGAAAAAGTAGATGCTTTAAGTTCCCGACTAGGTGGTATCCCTTAATGATGACATAGGATATTTTTGCTGATCAATAGGTTGCGAAATGGAATTGATATAATTATTTGATTACTTTATTATACTTTGAAATAGATATCTCATTTCATCTATACCTTTCTCTACCATCTTACTGCCAAGTGAAATCAGCATTGGCACGTTGTGAATGCCAATACCATGTAGTTTATTATTATGCAAACTAGACCTATCACCAGTAAGGTTGGCATACCAAACTCTTTCTCTTGCTCTACTTGGTGACCATGACTTTCTTCTCGAACTGCTTACAGTAGGAGCTTTAGTTATACATCACGCAAAGTTGGTGGCTCCAAGTCTACACCTATTAGATAAAGATGTCTTTTTTGGTATTTCTGTCCTTAAATTTGGAGGTGTTCCACCGGAAAAAGTAGGTATTAAAGAAGGCCTCAAAGGATTTATTTTCAATTTGAGAAAATTTCCTTGTGGAATTACTGAATCTCTAGATGTCATGATGCTATCTTTTCTCACGGAATAAGGTTCTCGATGAGGAACTGAACATGATGAAGAACTGAATTCTTTTGACTTAGTTTTGGAATGGAAGGTTGAAATAGTGGTTTTGATGACTACATGGATGACCTTCGTTAGGAATTTGATGTGGAAAATACTAGCTGTGAACATGGGCTACAAGACAGGATGCAGAGTTTGGTGTTGTCACTAAAATTTTCTGTTGTCAGCTTTGATCGACAAACAGTTGACCTTGACGAGGGGATTGGAGACCTTGAAGAAGATTTAGATTTGGTTGTTCTCACTGAAGGTTTTTGTGTGGTTATGTTTTGTAAACCATCATTTCCATAGGACATCTTTGGTGCATAGATTCTTGACCTTGATGATGGGATGGAAGACCTTGAAGAGGTCAAAGATTTTGGTGACGTCACTGATTGTTTCTTTGTTATTGTGTTTGTAAAAATTTTTATCCTAGAGGAGGTTGTTATCCAAATTGAATTTGAAACCCCCTCATAGTTTTCAATCAAGGTTACATATGAATGTTAAGGAGCTGCACATTATAGAAAGTAAATCTCATGTGCCAAAAACTTCACAAAGATCTCAAGAATAGAAAGAAACTATTATATGTTAAAATATTATTGTATTGGTGTGGCTCATGTTTGTTTCTTCAAATATAATGAGAGTGAAAATAGAGAGGCCATAATGGCTTATCATTATTCCCTCCACAAGTCTGTCATCATCAAGCAGTGATTTTATTTTTTTCTCCCAATAGAAAACATCTCCTCCAATAAATTGAATTTGTGTGAGATGAGAATCTTGCATATAGACATGAAGCCCAGTTCTCTGGCTAAAATAGACAAAGAGAACATGTCTGATAATTGTAGTCGGGCCATCAATTCTTGCCTTTAAGGTTGGTGGATTCCCACAAATAATAAGAAGAAAACATTCTTCCCCATTTATTTTCTCCTCTCTAATGCATCTAGTATCACAAAACATGCTTGCAGATCCAAGCATTAAACCGAACACAAGATTTTAGGACTTGAACACCGCAAAATTTATTAATTCAAACTAGAAATGAAGAAGAAATATAACTTCTAAATTCAAAAAAATGTGGATTATGTACCTTATGAAGAACGAAGTATGAATGTAGGCTTTGGCATTTTGGTAATGAAAAAATGATAAAATTGACCACTCCGAAAACTAATACTTTGCAATAGGTAGTGTGCACTTTCACTAAACGTATCAAACACATATTCTAGATATCCTATTCATTTAGTACATATTAAACACATGATCCATCAAGTTCTATTTTGGATAGGTTATAGAACTAGTCATTTATAAAAGACCAACAAGAAATACAGGTTCTAGCACCTATCTAAGAATTGCCATAAATTAAAGAAATAGATCATAACCTAAAACTAAAAAAAGCATCTAAAATGTCACGTGAGTGAAAAAATTGAATCTATTAAAATATTGTAAAATCTAAAATTACAAGAAAGTAATATGGTAAAATCTAAAAGTACCAATCCATTCAACTAGTAAAGAAAAACGAGAAGAAAGTAATTTGTGTATTCAAGCTTCTGTGATCCATAATGAATTAAGCAAAGTGTTTCAGTAGAAATCACATAAGAGAAATTTTTGGCCAACACATTTCAAACCAATAAGTGTTTTTCATCATCTGGTCCAGTTCATGAAACATTCTTGTTGGTTCGAAACGCGTTGACCAAAAATTTCTATTATGTGATTTCTACCGAAAGACTTTGCTTAATTGATTATGGATCACAAAATCTTCAATACAAAAAAGAAGAAAGTACCTAGAGGACCAAAAATAACAATGCCATAGATAAAAATAATAGTATCTTAGCAACTATAATTGCAAGGAATAGATTAATATCATATATTCCAATTGCATCATTTAAAGAAATTCAAAACAACATAAGAGAAGAGAGAACATTGTATTAGGCAAGTAAACATTGTTAATGGAAAGATGAAACATGGACTAGTAGAATCATGTCTTTATCAGTCAATTTTCATCATACCATTGAACAGTTTCATGTTGAAAATGTTTAAATAAGTTAAAGGAAACCCTTGACCTATATTGTATATTTTCTGGGATGGAAATTAATATGTAGAGATCTTCACTTGGTTTTAATTGGGTAGAGTAGGAATTACTTACAATTATGTTGTACGTATTCTCATTTTAAAGCTCAACTTTTCAATAAGGATTTAAGTATTCTCATTTCAAGAATCAATGGAAGTGGTTGATAAAAAATATAGAAAAAAAATGAGTGGTGTAAGAAATGGCTTTCTTGGGAGGTATATTGACATTGGCCAAGGTAGTGTTGGAAGAAAGTCCAATCTATTGGAATATTATGACCTACATCCCTAAGGGGTATCGAAATAATTAGAAATAAATTCTTTGAATTTTTTGTGGATGGGTGAGAGGATAAGGAGGGAATTCCACTTGTCAAATGCTGGTCCTAGCGTAAACCAAAAGAAACTTGAGGTTGGGATTTCAAACACATTCACTTCTTTGGAAAAGTTGTAGATACAAAAAGTCCAATGGTAGGTCATTTCGAACTAGGGACTCTAGAGGCAAGTGATATACCAAAAGCACATTGAACACCTTAACATGGAATAATGATTGGGAAGGAAAAAAAAGCTATCCAAAATGGGTCTACAATATGGAAATGATTGGAACTGACTTTCACTTTGGTAAGTGTATGGTTAGTATGGAGAGTTGTCAAAGCGGAGAAAATCAAAATAGGAGTTAATCCACAATTTCGATGTGGAGAATCCTACATATTACCATTGGATTTGATTGCTAATTTGTAAAGTCAAGGAATTTATATCCTGGGTTAGGGAGCCGATACAATATTTGCCTCATTTTGGTAGTAGAGCTAGATGAAAGGATTTTGGCTTGGAAAGGAAGGAAATATGCCAGTAGAAGGTATTTTTGGATCAACATAAGAAGATTCATACCAAAATAAGCAAGAAAGATGTTTTTTTGTACTCGAGGAACCCTTCTCTCGGGGGGATATACTCCTATATTAGGGTACAAAGAAACGTTTGTGCATACAACCTAGGAAGAGTAGGCTTGGAGGTAAAAGATTCCATGGAATTCTTATGCTACTCTAAATTCAAAGGTTTGGATGTTATTAGTTCTTTGGAACAAAGCACTAACTTAGAAAATACTTCAAAAATGTACAAGGAATGGTCCAGGGTGGTGTACACTACGTAAGAACGAAAGAGAACTAGTTGATCATTTATTAACAATTTCACATACGCAGGTAAGGTATGGGAAGAGTTGAAGTAACTGAAAAATTGTAGGGAAGGGTGAAAAGTGCAGACTATGGAGGAGGCTTTGAAGAACCGGACCCATAATAAAGAACTTGAAGGTTTTAGAGCTCTTCCTGTTCTGATTTCTTGGAGCATATCATCATCTTGAAATGTTGATATATTTCAGGAGAGATACATTCCTGCATTATAATATGAATCTAATATCAAGTGAGTGTTTGGAATCATAAAAATACATAAAAATAAATAAAAACCCATGATGCGGAAGAAACCATGAATTGATCAATTGGGGAAACTTGTATGGTGCTAGAAAAACCAACATACTCTTTGTACTGCAAGAGATACCTTATTTTTAAATGATTCTCTTCTCTTCAAGTTCAATGCAAGCTTGGTTGAAATACTAATAACTATGTTGAGTTGATCACTCTAATGATCTTAATGAAACTGGAAGCATACATGGAGGAGACAAAACTGTTGAATTTTGTTAACTATGATGTGGTTATGCACTAGATGAAGGGCTGCTACAAAATGGGGAATATGAATTTGCACCTTATGTTAGCTCAAATGAAAAAATGGAGACATTATTCTCCAAAATATTCTATCATGGTGCTTTTAGAGAACCTAACACAAGATCAGATGATTTATCAAAATGACTAGCTGAGGGAGTCAAACAGGTGTGATCCTGGAGGTTGAAGAAAGAGTCAACTAGATGGATAGCTTGAAGATAATAGTTGGAATTTGAAGTTTTTTACTAAGTGTTGAGTAGTAGGATGTTCAAATTTTTGTTTACTAATTTCTATTATTCTTTAAATTTAAATATTGTTTTAATGAAAGACTTATGTATATGGACTATAATGTATATTTGAGAACATGAGAAATCATGTATATTTCTTTTGTTTTGGAAAATTTGTTTGTTGTGAGACTAAATTAAGGGAAGTGTGGGTATAATTATCAAAGAGTGATAGTATGCCTCTGGGTTTTATGAAGATGGTTATAATAATGTGAAAAAAACATAATAAACAAGGATAGTGTGTGGGTGGGAGAGTGTGAAAATGAGAATGCAGATAGATATACATACCAAGGTATTGTTAGGGGTGTCATAGTAGTTTGGATTTGTTCAAACATGGGAAAAACTAATTGGTATTCAACTTATTTTTCTCTAGTTGCTTTATTTTTCTCTCTACCTCGAGCTCACCTGAATTCCTCCTAGATAGGCACTCACTAGCTACCAAAAAGTAAGTATCATCTAGTTTCCTTTTTTTGGTAATTGATTGAACAAAATGTCCATTTGCAGTTTCTTGATGTTTTAAGAATGGCCCATATTTTCTATTAGTTTCATTAAATGCATCATGCTTCTCATTTAGCATTTATTATGGATATTCAAACTTTACCTTACTATGCAAGAATGATAAAGATTGCATTGGTTGAGTCGATGTTAAAGTGGGCTCAACTCTAGTGATACTTGTTGGCATTATGATGTATGTGTTGTACTTGATGGAAAACCACTTGTAGCAGAACAACTCACTTTTAGATGGTAACTAGATGATTCTATAGAAGAGATATTAGATGTGACAGAATGCATGATAGTAGTGTTTACAGATGTGATTAAATGCAGGGTAGCTTCAAGGAATTAGCAAAACAACAAAGAATTATGGAATGAAGATAGAGAGGTATACGTAGGTTCAACATTGACCAAACTGAGTATACATGCAGGTTCACTGTATACAAGCTGCGTATACATATCCATGCACTTTCACAGAAGTAAAAGTGCGTATAGCTTGGAAAACTAAATTTTTGGTCCAAAGTATTTGGTCCATGGTATTTTGATCCATGGTATTGGTCCAAGGTATCTGGTTCGAGGTATTGAGCCTAGGTATTGGGTCCAAGGTATTGGTCCTCAGTAGTTTTGGTCCATTGTATTGAGAAAGGCCTAAAACTATAAAAGGAGGAGAAGATCATTAGGCCAAGGATTGCAAGTATCGAATATCTATTGAAGTGTGAGATCTAGTATGTAGGTTATTCGGTTATGGTGCATTGCTGGATCTAAACCAAGGATGAACCTTAGCTGATGATGAGGGATCAGATCTAATGATAGATCAGGATCATAAGGAGTAAAATGAATTATCATTAGGTGATTTTTCTCATGTATATTCTAGATCTGAAATATGACGGAAATATTATTCTGTAAATGATATGATCTGGGTATAACTAAAGTCTAGAATAGTTGTAGAATTTTGAATTTATATTTGCAGATATATATGCTGGTTGGCTTTGAGGAAAGCACGTATACATGCAGGTTTGACACATGGAAGTAGCGTATACCTTATAAACTATATTTTAGTTTCTTCTATTTGCTGTTGCAGTGTTCTGGGTTTTGGCTTGGGTTCTGGTTACTGTATTCTGGTAACAACATTCTGAATGATCAGATTGATGGGTTGTCAAAGTGATTGATTGATTCGGTTGTGGTTGGTTCAAAAGGAGATTGGTTGATGCAGATATATTTGATGATTGAATGATGTTGTTGATGGATCCAGTCTAAAAATTTATGAAATAAGGTCCCTGAAGGAAGAAAGAAGGTCGTAGCCTTCTGTAGGTCAGCGCCTACGTACTAGCAAACATATCAGCTAGTACAAGAGCTAGGGGGTTGTAGCTCCCTTCCAGTAGAAGCTGGAAAATGAGAGAAGGTTGTAGCCTTTTGCAGGTAGAAGCCTGCGTACTGGTACATGATTTCACTAGTAGAAAATTTGTAAACATAATTTTCTTATTATTAAAAGAAGACAGAGACGAGAGCAGCAGGTGGTTTTCACCCACATTGGTTTTCCACCTTATATCTTGGTGTTCATGTGTGTTACTTATGTGTGATGCTTTATTTTTCTTTTAATGCACTGTCTAATGAATCCATCATATACTGATTAAGGTTCAATACATGATAATTTGGGTAAATCAAAAGATCTCTGCATATACGCTGATTTCATTACGTACAGTTTCGTATACACTCTAGTTCACTGAACTGAAGTAGTGTATACAAATTAGTTTTGAAAATTAAGTTATTGATCCAGTAATACTGATTCACCCCCTCTCTTAGTACTATTTCCAACAATTGGTATTAGAGCAGGTCGTTCAAAAGAAACCTGATCGCTTGAAGGAAGATCCATCATCATGAGTAATCAAGAAAACAGGGGATCCATTAGACCGCCAATCTTTGATGGGAGCAACTTTGTTTATTGGAAGGTAAGAACCACAACCTATCTTCAATCTCTTGGAACAAATGTCTAGGAAATCGTGGAAGGAGGATATACATTTCCATCAGCAATTCCTATAGATACAACAGGTAAAAAGCAATATGAAACCAATGCAAAGGCTATCAATACATTATTGGGAAGTTTGTCACAATCAGAGTTTGTCAAAGTTATGCAGCTCAAATCAGCCAAAGAAATATGGGACAAAATCTCTCTAAGCTATGAAAGAGACTCTCAGGTAAAACGTGCTAAGCTGCAAACTCTCAGAATTCAATATGAAACGCTCAAGATGCAAAATGATGAAAGTATAGCTAGTTACTTCTTACGTATAGATGAGGTTGTTAATTGCATTAAGAATCTGGGTGAAGAGATAAAGGAAGTTACCTTAGTTGAAAAGGTTTTAAGATCCTTATCTACTAAATTTGAATCAAAGGTATCTACCATATAAGAAAAAACACGATCTACAGACTATTACCATGACACAGCTTCACGGAATCTTAACTACCTTTGAGATGAGAAAAGGAGCTCCATCAGATATGAGAGAAGTTTCATTTAAAGCTTCAACATAAGGAAAATAACAACTCAATGAATCAGGACATATTTCAGAAGAAGAAGAGGAAGCATACTTTTTCAAGAAGCTTCAACGGGGTTCGAGAAGATTCAGAGGTAAAATACCTTTCGAATGTTTTTCCTGTGGTAGAGTTGGTCATTATGTTGCCAAATGTCCTCACAAAGATAAATATGATAGAGGGAAGAAATCTGAAAAATGGAATAGAAAGCAAAGTGTAAGTAAAAGGAGCTACTATACTCATGAAGATAGTGATGGTTTATCAAATAGTGATGAAGATGAAAATAGTAATGACTATAGACTTCTGATGGCTTATGAAGATGATGATTTTTTGGATGCTTTAGATGAAGATGACTTTTATGAAGAAATCTCTAAACTCAAAATATTTTTAGAAGAAAATAATATGATTATAGATACCTTAACATACCAACTTGCTAAAAGAGAAAAACACAATGAAAAACTAGAATGCGAAATTGTGGGTCTAAGAAAGGATCTTGAGAAAACAAAAGCTCTCAATCTTAGATTTGCTAAAGGATCATAAACCTTAAATGAAATTATCAAAGTGCAGCATTCTCTTCTGATAAAGACAGGTCTTGGATATACTGAAGATGCATCTCAATCACAAAATCCATCACCGTCCACTGAAAGCTATCTTGATCAGCAAAGAGCAGTGAACAATTTGACTGTTATGAAACTAGCTCACAAAAAGATAGAACAAATAGATCAATGCCTTAGAATTCAGCCTCTTCAAGGGAGAAACCTCCTTTACATTACACAAATGAAGTATTCCTTGATGATTCAAATGAAAAAACCTCCTTTCTATATATAGGAGTCTAAGGAGTCACAATATGGGGACAATAGGGGCACAACAATATTAATAAGGGATACAACTACAATAATAGGGGAAATGACTAGTATTATAGCGACCTAACATGCCCCTCTCCTTCAAAAAAGTGTTGTCCTCAATGCTTGAGTAGTTTTGGATGCTTCTATATAAAATTCTCATCCTCCCATGTGGAATATTCAACAGATAAGTTCTTCCACTTGATGAGATACTATGAAATTGATCGATTTCGTAGTTGTCGAGTTCTTGTTTCTGTGACTGCTTCCAGTTCAAATATAATATTTCCTTCCTTGTCAAGTTTTGGCAATATTGTTTTAACTAGGAGCTTGTAGCCTATAACCTTCTTTAAACATGAAACATGGAAAAATGGGTGCACTCGAGAAGCTGCAGGAAGCTCCAATTTGTATGCCATAGTACCAATATTTTGCAACACCTTGTACGGACCATAATACTTAGGTGATAATTAGTTATCCTTCTTAGCTTGCTTGAAGGACATTTGTTTATATGGTTGTAGCCATAGGAATACCCAATCACCTACATCAAAAATTCTTTCGCTACAATGTTGATCTTCCTGTTGTTTCATTCTATTCTGCGCCAACACGAGGTTACCCTTTAAGAGTTGGAGGACTTGTTGTTGATGCTCAATGTGATGTTCCATTGCTTGAACCTTTGAATTTTCTTTTAAATACGATGTGATGGATGGTGGCTGATGTCCATAAAGTTCCATAAATGGGGTCATTTTTGTTGCTGTATGGAAGGACGTGTTATACCACCATTTAGCCAGAGGCAACCATTTGACCCATTGCCTATTTATCAGATACAAAGAAACGAAGATATCATTCCAAACATTTGTTTACTATCTTAGTTTTCCCCTCAGACTGAGGATGATAAGATGAGCTATGAGCTAACTGGGTACCGAGACAAGAAAATAATTATGTCCAAAAATTTCCAGTGAAAATGGGATCTCTATCACTTACAATATTGTTTGGGTTTCCATGTAGCTTTTGAATTGTTCCCATAAATGCAGTAGAAAATGTACTATCTTTAAATGGATGTGATAATGCACAAAAGTGTGCATACTTGGTAAGTCTGTCAACTACCACCATGATGACACTTTTTCCCTTATCCTTGGGTAAACCTGTGATAAAATCCATTGAAACCTCCTCCCACCGTTGGCTTGGAATGGATAAAGGTTGTAATAGACCTGGGGTCTTAATTGTTTCAACTTTATTTTGTTGGAAAACCAAACATTCCACAACAAACTTTTGAATATCCGATTTAAGGCCATCCCAAAAAGTTTCCTTCTTAACCCTGTGGTAGGTTTTTAAAAATCCCGAGTGCCCTCCTAAGGGAGAAGTGTGCAATTCCATAAGGATCTTTTGCTTGAGTTGGGAATTCTTACAGAGGTATAAGCGATCTTTGTACCATAACGAATCATTTTTCCAGCTAAATGTATTAGATGTACTGGAATCTTGATGTAACTTTCGAATAAGTGCCCACACTTCTTCATCATTTTTCCATTCCTCCCTTGTTTCGTTTATCCAATCTGGTTGGAAAATAGAAATGGCGCACAACAATGCTTCCACATCCTCATCCTTTCTTGAGAGTGCATCTGCCACCACATTTTGCTTCCCCTTTTTGTAGATGATTTCAAAGTCATAACCCAACATCTTTGTGATCCACTTTTGTTGCTCTTTAGAGGATAATCTTTGTTCTAAGAGGAATTTAAGGCTATCATGATCTGTTTTTACCTTGAAGTGTCTTCCCATTAGGTTGAGTCACCATTTCTTAAGTGCATGTAGTATTGCCAACATTTCCTTCTCATAAATGGCTTTGTGTAAAAGCTTTCCCTTGATTCGATGACTTCTAAAAGCAATGGGCCTTTCATCTTGCATTAAAACAACACCAATTCCATTTCCTGAACCATCACATTTCACAATAAAGGTTTTTGTGAAGTCCGGTGTAGCTAAGACCAGTTCTTGGCACATTACCTCTTTAAAATGTTTGAAGGCCTTTGTTGCTTCTATAGTCCATGAAAATGCATCTTTCTTCAATAATGTTGATAGAGGTGCTGCTATTTTCCCATAATTCTTTACAAAGTTGTGATAATACCCTGTCAACCTGAGAAATCCTCGCAAATGCTTTATGGATGTGGGGATTTTCCATTCCTTAATGCCTTTAATTTTTCTAGGGTCTACCTTAATCCTTCATGAGATACAACATGGCCTAGATATTCCACCTCTTGTACTCCAAAGAAACATTTGGATATTTTTGCATATAATTGTTTCTCCTCCAATAGTTGTAGCACCTTGTCAACATGTTCAACATGATCCTTCCAAGACTTGCTCTAGATTAGTATATCATCAAAAAATACTACCACAAATTTTCTAAGGAAGGGTTTGCAAAAGGAATTCATCAAACCTTGAAATGTAGAAGGTGCATTGGTAAGGCCAAAAGGCATGCCCAAAAATTCACAATGACCCTCATGAGTTCTAAATGCTATTTTCGGAATGTCTTCAGTCTTCATTCTGATTTGATGATAACCTGAACGAAGATCCAAATTGGTGAAGAAAATTGATCCATGCAATTCATCCAGTAATTCACCAATGATAGGAATGGGAAACTTATCTTTAATAGAGAGCTTGTTGAGCTCCCTATAGTCTAGACACATGCGCCATGATCCATCCTTCTTGTGCACCAATACTACTGGAGAAGAGAAAGAACTTTGACTAGGTTGAATTATACCAGCCTCTAGCATTTCTACAACCATATGTTCAATTTCACTCTTTTGGGCATAGGGATATCTGTAAGGCCTGATGTTTGGAGGAACACTTCCTGGAATCAGATGAATAGCATGATCATGATCACGAATAGGTTAGAGAGCTTTGGGAGTCTTAAATACCTTGGAATGATTGTCCAAGACTTTTTGGAGATCTGGAAAAATAGATGATTTCGATGTGGAAACATCTAGCGAATATAATTGTACAATTACACCTCTTTGTTCCTGTTTTAGAAGCTTTGTCATGCCATTAGAGCTGATTATCTTTCCTGGTTTCCCTACAATACCCCTTAATTCGACTTCCTTCCCTTCCACAAAATTTCATGAAAAGTTCTTGAAAATTAAAAGCTATTGTACCCAAGGATTCTATCCATTGGACTCCTAGTACAACATCAGCACCTCCCATTGGAATGGAAAGCATTGGGCTAGTCAATACATATTCTCCCATGGATGGCTTGATATTATGGCACTTTCCAGAGAAATTTATTATTCCTCCATTTGTAACCATCACTTGACACTCTGGTGCTGGATATAGAAAGAAATTCAATTCTTTTGCTACCTTACAATGAATAAAATTGTGTATACTTCCTGAATCAATGAACACTATTACCTTTTTCTTCTTGATTTGTCCTTCTATCTTGATGGTTTGAGGAGTGGTAATTCCAGCCAATGCATTACAAGATATGGTTGGATTCATTTCTTCTTTATCTAGGCTTTGTTCCTGGAGTATATCGTCTTCTTTTGACCTTTCTTGCTCCTTTTCTTCTTCCTCTTCACAATCTATGTAGAATAATTTCTTCTCAGCACACTTATGACCTTTAGTGTATTTGCTATCACAACTGTAAAAAAGCCCTTTTTCTATTTCTTCTTCCATTTTTTGTGCTATCAACCTTATAGGTTGTGGAAGACTAGGGGCAACAACACTTCCATCTTTATAGTTGTGAGTGGTATGCTTCCTAGTTGCCATAATTTTGCTTTCCATTTTTCTTGCTAACCTAAATGCCTTCTCTAATGAATCAGGTTCCCAAAGGTGAACATCATTTTGGATATTATCCTTGAAAGTCCCTATGAACACATCAATCCTATGCTCCTCTGGAATATTTTTTACCCTTATGTTAATTTTTTGGAACTCCTCAATGTGCTCCACTATTGAACCCTTTTGTTTGAGACTTATCAATTAGCTAAAAAAGGTGTTGCTATTTGTATCTTCATAATGTGCTGCCAATTCTTCCGTAAAAATTTCCCAAGTGATAATTTGTTTACGAGAGCAAAGCCATTGATACCATACAAACTGATTTGGTTCCAAATATAAAGTTGCAATACGTACCTTTTGTGTGTTTTGCACATTATTGAGATCAAAAAATTGCTCCATTTGTAATATCCATGTTGCTAGATCCTTGCCATCAAACTTCGTCATATCAATTTTTGGAATATGGTGGGTCTTAAATCCAACATTAGAGTCTATGAAATCATAATTAACATTTCTTTTGTTCGCATCATGAGTTTCCTTTACTACCCTTTACCATTAGTAAGTATTTCTTGTAGAAAATTTGTCAAATCTGTCTTCAAATCTGCCATGTCTGTCTTCAAATTTGTGTTCAAATCTATCTTCAAATTGTCCATCTTAGCTTCCATGCCATTCATCTTAACTTCCACACCATTTATCTTAGCTTTTGTTATCTTTTGTGAGAGTGACATTTGTTACACTTGGTCTTGTAACTTTGATATATCATGTAGCATTTCTTCCTCTTCTTCATGAGTCATGCTAGAGCTTTCAGGTTTCTTACTAGGTGTTTTCATTTTCTTTCCTCGGGGCATCCGTTACTAATAATAATTCTCTACTATGCCCTTTGAATTCCTTTGAAATAATTTTTCAAACCAAGCTTAAGAAAGAATTTAAAAAATATACACACTTCTTTCACTTTGTAGGAGCTCGATATTGCCTCTAATGTATCTCTGTAATTTCAGATCATCCAATTTTGAAATTGTGACCTGCAGTAGCCCTCTATGTCCTCTTTCCAATGCCACCAGTCTTATCCAAATTGTATTCTCCAAGGAAGAGTTATGCCAAATCTCCCATAGTGACCTGATTATAGACTAGTTCAATAGGGCAAACTTGTATGACATGCCACGTGTCCCCGTTTGGACCTTTGATTATAAGAAATATACACAAGAAACTAAAGTCCATCCTCTTCCTGTAAATTCTAACGCAATTTCAATCTGATGCTCAGAGAGAAAGTTATGAATGTAATTCAAGAGTCTACAAAAAGACCAATTTCCTCAGATCATATCTCCACAAATATAGTGCGGAAAGCTCTAAAATTTGGACCCAAGGTTCAGTGCGATTGCATCTCAAATGGTTTTTTTTTTTTTTTTGCTTCTGAAACATTGCAGAAAATAAGTTATATCAAAAATACCACGATGACCTATTTGGAGCAGCGAAACCCTAGAATCCAAAATCACTGATACCAAATGTTATGAAACCAGCTCACAAAAAGATAGAAAATATAGATCAGTGCCTTAGAATTCAACCTCTTTGAGGGGGAAACCTCCTTTACATTACACAAATGAATGATTCCTTGATGATTCAAATGAGAAAACCACCATTCTATATATAGGAGTCTAAGGAGTCACAATATAACCCAGCTGAGCTAACAATAATAATATAAAGGCACAAAAATAACAATAGAGGGATTCTATGGGGCACAATAATAACAATATGGGGACAATAGGGGCACAAAAATATTAATAAGGGATAAAACTGTACAATAGTAATTGGGTAATGACTAGTATTATAGGGACCTAACATTGAAAATCTTCAGCAAAGGCATAAAGCAGATCACCAGGTAAATTAGGTTCAATTTACTTCAAGGATGAATAGAAGCCACAATCAACCTTAGGTAAATCATACTCAATTTGCTTCAAAGATAAATGTCAATAGAAACTATAATCACCAGGTCAGTAGTTTCGATAATCGAAGGAACTTCTTTAATGGTCAATGTTTCTCGTGTCATAATTTTGGACACAAAGCTGCTCAATGTGTTTCCTACAAAACCATCATGACTAGATAAGCATGAAATCAAAGGAATGAGATAGGGATCAAGAAAATTTCCTATAATAACTTTTCTCTTCCTGAAAATAAAATAGAATGCTTAATCTATAACAACTTTGGCCATGAAGAATTTGAATGCAGGAGTAAATTTCGGAAAATATATCAAAAGGATCAAACTCCATTAAATCCCAAAATATGGAGAAAAAAATAACCACAAATAGAAAGATATGGTATAGCCTTGTATGCATAAGGACAAGAAAACTAGTGGTAAATCGACAGTGGATGCTCAAAACACATGACAAGTGACAAAGAAAAACTACACTCATATAATGCCTTAGAAAAGGAAAAGAGTGTCTCATTTGGAAATGACACTCCTGCTGTCATAAAATGTAAAGGCTCTGTTTTCTTGAAAGAAAAGGTTAAAGCTAGGAATGTTATGTATGTTAATGACTTAAAGCATAACTTGCTGAGTGTGAGTCAAATGTGTGATCAAGGAAATTCAGTAGTGTTTTGATCAAATGGATGTGTTGTTTGTGAGCTTGATACAGGAGAAACCATGATCAAAGGTACAAGAACTCCATACAACTTATACATACTCAAGGGAGGACAACAACAATGTTATCTAAGCAAAAATGATGAAAACAGGCTATGGCACAGAAGATTGGGACATCTAAGCTTTTCTCAAATAAGAAAAGCATGCAAATTCCAGGTTGTTTGTGATCTTCCAGATATCAACATTCTTGAAAATACTATATGCAAATCATGTTAATTTGGTAAGCAAACCAAATCTCACTTCATCAAAAAGGAATGGTCATCTAGTAAGCCTCTTGAACTTGTTCATACTGATTTATGTGGACCATCAAGGAAAAAGTCACCTCGTGGAGAAGAATATTTTATATTGTTCATTGATGATTTTTCTAGAATGTGTTGGATATGTCTTCTAAAGCATAAAGATGAAGAATTTCAAAAGTTAAAAGCCTTCAAAGCTTTAGTTGAAAATGAATCAAATCGCAAAATCAAATGCCTCAGATCTGATTGAGGAGGGGAATTTACCTCGGATGAATTCTTTGACTTTTATGAACAACATGGAATAAAAAGGCAGTTCTCCACCACAAGGACTCCTTAGCAAAATGGAGTGGTAGAAAGGATGAACAGAATTGTTCAACAAATGGCTCATGCTATGCTAGATGAATCTGGAACTCCTGCAACCTTTTGGGGTGAAGATGCATTCATTTCCGTCACTATTCTCAACCAAGCAAATGTTCGGGTAAACAACACTCAAACTCCACACGAACTTTGGTATGGTAAGACACCTACTGTAAAATACTTCAAAGTTTTTTGGAAGCAAACGTTACATCAAATGGACTAATGAAAAACTTGGTAAGCTTGAACCCAGAGCAGATGAAGTTATTCTTCTTGGCTACTCTTCTTGAAGTAAAGGATATAATTGTTATAATAAAATACTTGGGAAAATTATTCTAAGTATTGATGTTGTGACTGATGAAGCATGCAAATATACAAAACAGATAAAAACTGAAGATTATGACAATGAAGAAGATGAGGATCATTTTCCCACATCAAATCACACTGATTCTGAAGAAGAAACCAACGAAGCACCAAAAGAAGAGATAACAATAGAAGAAAAGACTTCGTCTAGGTATGTTCAGAAAAATCATTGAGAAACTCAAATTTTAGGGGAAAAAGGGGCAGGTGTATGACAAGAAGAACCATTGCTGAAGCCTCAAGCTGTTGAGCATTACTATCTTCCATTGAACCTCAAAATGTAAATGAAGCATGCAGAGATGAATGTTCAGTCAAGGCCATGAATGAAGAACTTGAGAAAATTGAAAAGAATAATACTTGGGAATTAGTTCCTAGACCTCATGATAAGAATATCATAGGAACCAAATGAATATTCAAAAACAAGCTGAATGAAAATGGAGAAGTTATCAAAAACAAGGCCAGACTCTTTTGCAAAGGATATGCTCAAAAAAAAGGTATAGATTTTGAAGAAACTTTTGCACCTGTTGCTAGACTTGAAGCCCTAAGAATGTTTCTTGCTCTTTCTAGTTTTCAAAAATTCAAAGTATACCAAATGGATGTAAAATCTACCTTTCTTAATGGAGACTTAGAAGAAGAATTCTATATTAAACAACCAAAATGATTCACTCTTGGAAATGATGCAAAATTTGTATGCAAACTTAGAAAGGCTCTATATGATCTAAAACAGGCTCCAAGGGCCTAGTATTTTCGTCTTGACAAATATCTCCACCAATAGGGTTTTTCAAAGGGGTCAGTAGATAGCAATCGCTATACAAAGATGGACACTGATAGATTGCTAATAATTGTTGTGTATGTTTATGATATCATTTTTGGTAGTAATGAAGAATCCATGAGTCAGTATTTTGCTTCAGTAATGTAGCAAGAATTTGAAATGTCCTTTCTTAGTGAGCTTACCTATTTTCTTGGTCTACAAGTTCAACAAAATAAAGATGGTATTTTTCTCTCACAAACCAAATATCTCAAATAGATCTTGAAAAAGTATGACATGGAAGATTCTAAACCAGTATGTACCCCAATGGTAATAGGATGCAGTCTTAGCTCAAATGATGAATCAGCAGCAATACATCAACCAACTCACAGCTCCATGATTGGCAGTCTACTTTATCCAATAGGTACCCAACCAGACATCACGCATGCAGTGGGAATAGTTGGAAGATTCCAAGCAAATCCAAAGGAATCACACCTTTAGTCAATCAAAAGAATTTTCAAATATATTCAAGGAACATAGAACTTTGGTTTATGGTATGCTAGAGATACAGATCTTACACTTCATGCATATATGGATGCAGATTGGGTAGGAAGTTTTGATGATAGAAAAAGCACTAGTGGTGGTGCATTCTATATGGGTTCCACGTTAGTGTCTTGGTTCAGCAAGAAACAAAGTTCAATTGCATTATCTATGGCTGAATCAGAATACGTCGCTGCTGCACACAACTACTTTGGATGATGCAAACCTTGCAAGATATTCAGATCACATGTACTCCACCCATCTCCATTCTATGTGATAATACAAGTGCCATCAGTATTTCAAAGAATCTAGTCATGCACTCCAAGACTAGGCATGTACCCATAAAATATCATTTCCTACGTGAACAAGTGCTTGAACAAAAGGTCAAATTGGAGTATGTTCCCTCCAAAGAACAGGTTATTGATATATTCACTAAACCAATTCCCAGAGAGACATTCGAATATCTCAAACAAAATCTAAGAGTAATTTCTACATCATTCTACTGTTAAATCCTATTTTTCAAAGAAAGGTGGTTATACGCAAGTTTCATGAAGCGTAGTCATGCACATACACGAGATTCTGTGGGCAGAGTCACATATATGTCAGTTTGAAGAAAAGTGATGGGCCAGACTCAGAAAAAAAGGGGTCTGCTATGGTTCTATCAATTATCTGCTCTGTTTGATGATGGTTTCAATCTACTAATATATTGGTCCTCATAAAGTTGTTGATAACCTGATGTATATCTGATTAATGATGATGCTTTGATATCTCTTACTGACATATGCAATGATAAGATCTGACAGTGAACAGGTGGAACGGGTTTAGGGGAAGAACATGGTTGAATGATGGACATATACAGGTTTTTGGTCTGGATACTGTTGACAAATGCTACTGATGGTGCAAATCATATGATAGTTGCTAATGACTATCATGGTCTTGTTTAAAATATTTGGTCTCTATTTGTAAAGGTCATGAAAGGACCTAATTTGTAAGCCCACTATGCATGGGATGGATGATGTAATGTTTCTTGTTTATTACATGTATAAACAATTGGTATATCCCCACTTGGTTTGGTGGATGAGTCAAATTTGGTATATCCCCACTTGGTTGGGAGATGGATGCATGTATGAGTCATCAGTGATAGGAAGGACATTTGTGATGTATGTATAGAGTCATGCTCTTATTTTTGCAGACTTTGCTTATATCAGGGGGAGCATGGACTCGATCATGGGAGCTCATTCAACACACTTTACCATATTAGAGATTCAAAATTCACTTAGGGGGAGCATGACCCTTTGCCCTTGATGTCAAAGGGGGAGAGTGACTTGGTGTGGTTGTCGTTGCCATCAAGTCCAAAGGGGGAGATTGTTGGCATATGTGTTGTACTTGATGGCAACCCACTTGTAGCAGGACAACTCACTTGTATATGGTAACTAGATGATTCTACATAAGAGATATCAGATGTGACAGAATGCATGATAGTAGTGTTTACATATGTGATGAAATGCAAGACGGCTTGAAGGAATCAACAAAACAACAAAGAATTACATAATGAAGAAAGAGAGGAATACGCAGGTTCACCATTGACCAAGCTACATATACATGCAGGTTCATTGTATACAAGTCGCATATATGTACACACGTACTTTCACAGAAGGAAAAGCGTGTATACCTTGGAAAACTAAATTTTTCGGTCCGAAGTATTTGGTCCATGGTATTTTGATCCATGGTATTGGTCCAAGGTATTTGGTCTAAGGTATTGACCCTAGGTATTAGGTCCAAGGTATTGGTCCTAAGTGGTTTTGGTCCATGGTATTGAGAAATGCCTAAAACCATAAAAGGAGGAGAAGATCATTATGCCAAGGAGTGCAAGTATCGAATATCTGATGAACTGTGAGATCTAGTATGCAGGTTATTGGGTTATGGTGCATTGCTAGATCTGAACCAAGGATGAACCTTAGCTGATGATGAGGGATCAGATCTAATGATAGATCGAGATCTTAAGGAGTAAAATGTGTTATCAATAGGTGATTTTTCTCATGTATATTCTAGATCTAAATTCTCACACAAATATTATTATGTAAATGATATGATCTGGGTATAACTAAAGCCTGTAATTGTTGCAGAATTCTGAATTTATATTTGCAGATATATAAAATGGTTGGCTTTGAGGAAAGAATGTATACATGCAGGTTCAACACATGGAAGTAGTGTATACCTTATAAACTATATTTTAGTTGCTTCTATTTGCTGTTGTAGTGTTCTGGGTTCTAGCTTGGGTTCTGGTTAGTGTATTCTGGTGACAACATTCTGAATGATCAGATTGAAGGGTTGTCAAAGTGATTGATTGATTCGGTTGTGGTTGGTTGAAAAGGAGATTGGTTGATGAAGATATATTTGATGATTGAATGATTTTTTGGATCCAGTCTGAAAATTTATGAAACAAGGTCCCTGAAGGAAGAAAGAAGGTCGTAGCCTTTTACAGGTAGAAGCCTACATACTGGTATAAGACTGCACCAGTACAAAAATTGTAAACATAATTTTCTTATTATTAAAAGATGACAGAGATGACAACAGCTGGTGGTTTTCACCCACATTGGGTTTCCACCTTATATCTTGGTGTTCATGTGTGTTGCTTATGTGTGATGCTTTATTTTGCTTTGACTGCATTGTCTAATGATTTCCTGATATAATGATTAAGGCTCAATACATGATAATTTGGGTAAATCAAAAGATCTCTGCATATATGCTGGTTTCATTAAGTACAATTGCGTATACATGCTAGTTCATTGAACTGAAGTAACGTCTACAAATCAATTTTGAAAATAAGTGATTGATTTAATAATATTGATTCACCCCCCCTCTCAACATTATTTCCAACAATACCTTGACATTTACTAGCCTGCACAAGATTAGTCAATTGAGGTCAGGTTGAATTTTATTAAAATATTTTAGGAATCAACTCTTATTTGGACATATATTTAGCACAAATCCTGCATTTTGTAGTGAATATGGAATCCTACTGAAAAGTCAAAAGCTATGAAATGGAATGTACAAAATAAAACCTCAACCCTAAACTTTAAGCTATGTGAGTATACAAACAAGTATGAAAAGCATTGCAATTGATATTTCTGATACATTTCTCCTTGTCAGGAATTTTCACATTCATAAAAAATAAATGTTTGTTTCCCATCCTTGCAAATGTTTGATAGTATAATAAAAAATTATCAACTTCAAAACAAATAAAAAATAACAGAATAATGTTGGTTTCCAAACAGATCTGTGAATATCCAACACCATTTCCAATGGGATTGTGAGCCAATGGTGAGGGTGGTGGCTTCTCAAGCCATCCACTAGGGTTCCAATCTTCGAAGGGCATGTGCTTAAGAGTTTCCTCTGTTGGAAATAATACTGAGAGGGGGGGTGAATCAGTATTATTAAATTCTTTTCAATATATCTTCCAGATTTATACTTTAATTTATTCTTCAGATATTGATCATTAATCTCTATGTCAGTACCATATAATAATGAGCAAGAACAATAAAAACAGATAGTCACACCAAAGAACACCAGATATAAGGTGGAAACCCAATGTGGGTAAAAACCACCTACTGCAATATGTCTCTATCTTCTTTCAATTAGAAACTTCTTTTACAATGATTTTGTACTGGTGCATTCCTTTACTAGTACGCAGGCTGCAACCCTCTCTCGTTTTCCAGTCTTTCCTGGAAGGGAGCCACAACCCCATTAGCTCTTGTACTAGTTGATCTACTAGTACGTAGGTGCTGACCTACTTCTTTTCTTCCAAGGACCTTGTTTCATTAATTTTCAGACTGGATCCATGAACATCAAATAATCATCAAGTACATGTGAATCAAATAATCTCCTTTTTCAATCAACCAATGAATCAACCAATAACTTCTCAGAATGCAGTAACCAGAACAACAATACCAGTAATCTAAACCCAGAACTCTTCAGCAATAGATAAAAGGCAACCAACAAATATTTCAAGAAAAGTCCACAACTTCACCAATAAAAACCTGCGAATATCCACAGCTCTTCTGTGTCTAAACTGTGCAGATCTGCACCTGATCCTTCTTATGCTATGCGTACCTTCGCACCTACTCCTTCTGCTGCACTGCGTACCTCTCCGCAGATCCGCACTTGCACTGTCTGCCTGACAGCGTACCTCGGCACCTGGTCCTTCTGTTCCTCTGCGTACCTCCGCACCAGCGCCTTCTGTTGCACTGCGTACCTCCACACCAGTGCCTTCTGCTGCACTGCATACCTCCGCACCTTCACCTTATGTTGAGCTGCATACCTTCGCACCTGCGCTGTGGATCGCCTGCGGACCTCCGAATAGAGCCAATTTATCAGTCCTCCAATGTGCCACAGATTGTCAGATCCACAGATTTGATCATGCACCAATGAGATCACGATAGATCCGCCTTACAATTTAGAATATTCACCTTGATTTAGATCTAGAGTTATCAAACTAATCTCCCAAAATTTCAGATCTTAAGATATTCAATATTCAAAAAGTGTCTAGCCAAATGATCTCCTTTCCTTTTTATAGGCAAGCCCATACTCAAACCAAGGATCAAAACCATAGAGAACCGATACAAGGGACCCAAAACAATGGTTCAATAATTTAGATGCTATACCACGGACCAAAACCATAGGATCATATACGTCGGGCTAAATACCATGGACCATTCATAAGAATTCCCACGTGCGCGCACTTCTCTGCATTAAAGTGAGTGAAATTGAGGTCCGCACCTTTTGAACAGAGTACCTGCGGGTATGTCTGCACTTCTTGGTTGGGGTACCTGCGGATCCCCAGCTTTTCTTAGGCTCACCTGTGCGTATCTCATTTTCTATGATTTTGAGAGCCTGAACAGAGATCTGCCTCTTGAGTGAGTTGCCATCAAGTACAACACCCGTGCCATAGTGCCAAACCTGAATCATAATGCCAACAATCTCCCACTTTGGACTTGATGGCAACCCTAAGATCCTCAAGGTCATTATCCCCCTTTGACATCAAGGGAAAAGGGTTATGCTCCCCCTGAGAACATGCTGAAGTCTCTGATTTGCTGATCATGGTCCCCCTGACTATAGACCAAATCTGGAAAAGAAAAATTCTTCAAGAAGAACCATAATCCACCATACACCATAAATGACCTTGAAAAAAGAGATAGAGACATATTAGCAGCAATATTCAGATCAACATCCATGTTCTCCTTCTGTACTTTCTCCTCCAAGATCTTCTACCATAATGCCAATAATGCATTATTACAAGAATATATGCTCCCCCTAAACCTGTGCCATTCGATCTTCGACCAATCCATAAACCAGCAAATGTACGCGTATACGCCATATGAAACTCGTGTACAACCAACAATCTCTAAAACAGATGAGATTCAACAACAAGATGATGCATCAACTACCCCTAGATTTTCCTTGAGGTATTCAAAGTTCTCTCTGGGTATTGGTTTGGTGAGTATATCAGCAACTTGTTCCTTAGAAGGAACATACTCCAACTTGACCTTTTGTTCAAGCACTTGTTCCCTAAGAAAATGATATTTGATAGGTATATGCTTGGTCTTTGAATGCATGACTGGGTTCTTTGAAATGTTGATAGCACTTGTATTATCACATAGGATGGAGATAGGTGGTGTACAAGTGACTTGAAAATTCTGCAAGTTCTGCATCATCCAAAGGAGTTGAGTGCAGCAAGATGCAGCAACCACTTATTCCGCTTCAGCTGTAGATAAAGCAATCGAACTATGTTTCTTACTAAACCAAGATACTAATCTGGAACCCATAAAGAATGCACCACCACTTGTGCTCTTCCTGTCATCCATGCTTCCGACCCAATCTGCATCTGTATAAGCATGAAGTGTGAGATCTATATCTCTAGGATACCATAAGCCATAGTTTTGAGTTCCTTGAAGGTACTTGAAGATTCTCTTAATTGCCTAAAGATGAGTTTCCTTGGGATTTTATTGAAATCTTCCAACTATTCCCACTGCATGCATGATGTCTGGTCGGGTACCTGTCAAATAAAGTAGAATTCCAATCATGGATCTATAGGTTGGTTGATGCACTGCTGCTGATTCATCATTTTCACTGAGGTTGCATCTTGTAACCATAGGGGTACATACTGGTTTTGAATCTTCCATGACATATTTCTTCAAAATCTACTTGAGGTATTTGGTTTGAGACAAAAAGATACCGCCTTCATTATATTGGATTTGTAGACCAAGAAAATATGTCAGCTCTCCAAGTAATGACATTTCGAATTCTTTCTGCATCACCAAGGCAAAGTTTTGACTCATAGATTCTTCATTGTTGCCAAAGATAATATCATCTACATACAAAACAAGTATTAGCAATTTGTCATTTTCAATTTTTATATAAAGATTGCTATCTGCCGATCCCTTTGAAAAGCCTTTTTGATGAAGATATTTTTCCAAACGATAGTACCAAGCCCTTGGAGCCTGTTTAAGACCATAAAGAGCCTTTTTCAGTCTGCATACAAGATTTGGATCATTCCCAAGAATGAAACGATCTGGTTGCTCAATGTACACCTCTTCTTCTAAGTCTCCATTCAGAAAGGCTGATTTCACGTCCATTTGAAATACTTTGAACTTCTGAAAGCTTGAGAGAGCAAGGAAAATTCGGATGGCCTCAAGTCTAGCAACGGGAGCAAAAGTTTCTTCAAAGTCTATTCCTTCTTGTTGAGCATACCCTTTACAAACAAGTCTGGCCTTGTTTCTAATTATTTCCCCATTTTCATTCAACTTATTTTTGAAGATCCATTTTGTCCCTATGACATTCTTATCTCTTGGTCTAGGAACCAACTCCCAAGTGTTGTTCTTTTCGATCTGCTCAAGTTCTTCATCCATTGCCTTGACCCAGCATTCATCTTTGCATGCCTCTCTTACATTTTTTTGTTTAGTGGAGGAGAGTAATGCCAAATAGCTTGAAGCTTCTGCAATTGTTCTTCTCGTTTGTACGCCTGCCTCCTTTTTCCCCAAGATTTGAGATTCTAGATGATTCTTTTGAACATACCTAGATGGAGTCTTGTCTTCTATCCTTATCTGTTCCTTTGGTGCCTCTTGAGGTTCTTCTTCATCATCAGTCTGATTTGAAGGATGATCTTCATCCTCTTCGATATTTTCATAATTTACTTGCCTAGGAATGTTTCCTTCTTCATCAACCACTACACCAATGCTGTCAACTATTCTTCCAAGTCTTTTTTTGTAAAACTTATATGCTTTTTTGTGAGGAGAATAACCAAGGAGAATCCCTTCATCTGCTCTAGGTTCAAACTTGCCAAGATGTTCATCATTATTCTTAATATAAAATATGCATCCAAAGATTTTGAAATGTTTTACGGAAGGAGTCTCACCATACTAGAGCTCATGAGGAGTTGTAGTGCTGTTCACCTAGACATTTGTTTTGTTGAGAATAACGACTGCAGCAAATGCAGCTTCACCCCAGAAGGTTGTGGGAGTTACATATTCATCAAGCATAGCACGAGCCATTTGTTGAACCATTTTGTTCATCCTTTCCACTACTCCATTTTGCTGAGGAGTCCTAGCTGTAGAGAATTCCCTTCTTATTCCATGTTCTTCAGAAAAATCAAAAAATTCATTTGTGGTAAACTCCCCACCTCTATCAGACCCGAGGCACTTAATTTTGTGATCTAATTCGTTTTCAACGAAGGCTTTGAAAGATTTGAATTTTTTCGAAGGCTTCGTCTTTGTGCTTCATAAGTCCTATCCAAACCATCCTGGAGAAGTCATCAATGAATAATATAAAATATTCTTCTCCTCGAGGTGACCTTTTCCTAGATGGACCACATACATCTATATGGACTAGTTCAAGAGGCCTGCTAGCTGATCCTTCCTTCTCAGGAAAGTTAGTTTTGGTTTGCTTAGCAAACTGACATGATTTGCATATTGTATTGTCTGGAAGACCACAAACTTCCTGGTATTTGCATGCTTTCCTTATCTGTGAAAAGCTTAGATGCCCAACCTCCGGTGCCATAACCAGTGTTCATCAGTCTTGCTCAAATAGCATTGTTGTTGTCCTTCTTCAAATATGTATAAATTATTTGGAGTTTTTATGCCTTTGATCACACATCTAACTGACACTCAGTAGATTATGCTTCAAGCCATCAACATACAAAACATTTCCAGCCTTGACTTTTTCTTTCAACTGAACAGTGCCTTTTCCTTTTATGACTGCAGGAGTATCATTTCCAAAAGAAACTTTCTTTCCTTTTTCTAAAGCACTATATGATTGAAGTTTTTCTTTATCACCTGTCATATGCTTCGAACATCCACTGTCGATGTACCATTGATTTTCCTGTCCTTCTGCATATAAAGCTATCCCACATCTTTCTGGTTGCAGTTCCTTCATTCTCCATGTTCTGGAATTTGAGGTTTGTTCCTTTTGAGTTGTCTTCCCAAAACCTACTCCTACATTCAGACTCTTCACGACCGAAGTTATTACAAATAGAACATCCAATTTCACTTTCAAGGGAAGAAAAGTTGTTATAGGTCCTTTTTGTGATTTCAATCATACTTCTTTATTTTTGAGCTTCTCTAGTCATGATTGTCTTATAGGCAACACATTGAGCTTCTTTGTGACCAAAGTTATGGCAAGAGAAACATTGGCCATTGAAGAAACTCCTGCGATTATCAAATCTATCAACCAACCGATTGTAGTTTCTACTGACATCCTTTCTTGAGGCAAATTGGGAAGATTTTACCTATGGCTGGTTGTAGCTTCTATTTGTCCTTAAGGTAGATTGCCCCCGATTTTCTTGATAGTCTTTGTTCGTTCTTGAGGTAACTGTCCCTGATTTACCTGATGATTTCTATTAGGCCTTTGCTCGCTCCTCCTTTCTGCATCAAGATAACTTTTGGAGGTGGATGCTTGAGATGCTTCTCCATTATATCCCAGACCTGTCTTGATTAGTGGAGAACGCTGCACATTGATAATCTCATCCAGAGTTTCAGATCCTTTAACAAATTTAAGATTAAGAGATTTTGTTTTCTCAATCTCTTTTCTAAGACTAACAATTTCACATTCCAATTTTTCGTGATGTTTTTCCCTTTCAGCCAGTTGACATTGTAGAGAATCAATAATCACATTTTTCTCTTCTAAACAAATTTTGAGATTAGAAATCTCTTCATAAAGACCTTCTTCATCTACAACATCCATGTAATCATCATCTTCAAAAGCCATTAAAAGTTTATAATTATTACCTCGTTCATCTTGTCACTATTTGAAAGTCCATCACTATCTTCATGAGTGGAATAGCTTTTCTTATTTGCATTTTGTTTCTTGTTCCATCTAACAAGTTCCTTCCCCTTATCAATCTTATCCTTATGAGGATATTTGGCAACATAGTGACCGACTATTCCACAATCAAAGCATTTGAAAGGTAACTTACCTCGGAATCGTCCAGCACCCCGTTGAAGGTTTTTGAAAAAATTTGATTCTTCTTCTTCTTCTGACACGTGTCGTGACTCATAATAATCTCCTTTGCCTGAAGCCTTGAAGTCAGCTTCTCTCCTATCTGATGGTCCTCCTTTCCTCATTTCATAAGCAGTCAAAATTTCGTGTAGCTGTGACATGGTAAGGTTTCGTAGATTCTCCTTTTCTTCTATTGCTGAAACTTTAGATTCAAACCTAGGGGACAAAGATCTTAGAACCTTTTCAACCACAACAGCCTCTTTTATTTCTTCACCCAAATTTTTCATACAATTAACAATCTCATCTACACGAAGGAAATAGTTAGCCACACTTTCATCGTTGTGCATTCTGAGAATTTTCATACTGAATTATGAGGGTTTGAAGTTTTGCTCGTTTTACCTAATCATCTCCTTCATAGCTCAGAACAATCTTGTCCCATATTTCTTTTGCGGATTTATACTGCATAACCTTCATGAATTCTGATTGAGATAGACATCCTAACAGAGTATTGACAGCCTTTGCATTTGTTTCATATTTTTCTTCTCAGCCAGATCTGTAGGAGTTGCTGATGGAAAAGTGTACCCTGTATCTATGATATCCCAGACTTCTGTACCAAGAGATTGAAGATAGGCAGTAACTCTTACCTTCCAATATACGAAGTTTGTCCCATCAAAAATTGGTGGCCTGATAGATGTTTCTCTCTCGTAGTTACTCGTGATGATGGATCTTCCTTCAAGCGATCAAGCTTCTTCAGAAGGACTTGCTTTGATACCACTTGTTGGAAATAATACTGAGGGGGGGGTGAATCAGTATTATTAAATTCTTTTCAATATATCTTCCAGATTTATACTTTAATTTATTCTTCAGATATTGATAATTAATTTGTATGTCAGTACCATATAATAATGAGTAAGAACAAGAAAAACAGATAGTCACACCAAATAACACCAGATATAAGGTGGAAACCCAATGTGGGTGAAAACCACCTACTGCAATATGTCTCTATCTTCTTTCAATTAGAAAATTCTTTTACAATGATTTTGTACTGGTGCAGTCCTTTACGAGTACACAAGATGCAACCTGCTGAGAGCTACAACCCTCTCTTGTTTTCCAGTCTCTCCTGGAAGGGAGCGACAACCCCATTAGCTCTTGTACAAGATGATCTACTAGTACATAGGTGCTGACCTACTTCTTTTCTTCCAAGCACCTCGTTTCATTAATTTTCAGACTGGAACCATGAACATCAAATAATCATCAAGTACATGTGAATCAACCAATCTCCTTTTTCAATCAACCAATGAATCAACCAATAACTTCTCAGAATGTCGTAACTAGAACAGCAATACCAGTAATCTAAACCCAGAACTCTTCAGCAATAGATAAAAGGCACCCAAGAAATATTTCAAGAAAATTCTGCAACATCACCAATAGAAACCTGCGAATATTCGCAGCTCCTGTGTCTAAACTGCACAGATCTGCACCTGATCCTTCTTCTGCTCTGCATACCTCCACACCTACTCCTTCTACTGCACTGCGTACCTCTGCACCGATCTGCACCTACACTGTCTGTCAGACAGCGTACCTCCGTGCCTAGTCCTTTTGTTCCTCTGCGTACCTCCGCATCAGTGCCTTCTGCTGCGCTGCATACCTCTACACCAGTGCATTCTGCTGCACTGCGTACCTCCGCACGTTCACCTTATGCTGAGCTACGTAACTCCGCACCTCCATTGTGGATCGCCTGCGGACCTCTGAATAGAGCCAATTGATCAGTCCTCCAATGTGCCATAGATTGTCAGATCCACAGATCTGATCATGCACCAATGACATCACGATAGATCCGCCTTACAATTTATAGTACTAACCTTGATTTAGATCTAGCATTATCAAACCGATCACCCAAAATTTCAGATCTTAAGATATTCAATATTCAAAAGGTGTCTAGCCAAATGATCTCCTTTCATTTTTATAGGCAAGCCCATACTCAAACCAAGGATCAAAACCATAGAGAACTGATACAAGGGACTCAAAACCAGGGTTAAATAATTTAGATGCTATACCACGGACCAAAACCATAGGATCATATACGTCGGGCTAAATACCATGGAACATTCATAAGAATTCCCACGTGCGCGCGCTTCTCTGCATTGAAGTGAGTGAAATTGAGGTCCGCACCTTTTGAACAGAGTACCTGCAGGTACGTCTGCACTTCTTGGTTGGGGTACCTGCGGGTCCGCAGCTTTTCTTAGGCTCACCTACGGGTATCTCAATTTCTATGATTTTGAGAGCCTGAACAGAGATCTGCCTCTTGAGTGAGTTGCCATCAAGTACAACACCTGTGCCATAGCGCCAAACCTGAATCATAATGCCAACAACCTCTTATGGGCTAGTTTTCCTATGCAAGAAAACAACATTATGGTTCAACCCTCCTAGGTAATTTTACTCTATGAGTGGGGATAGGGAAAATGATAATTTCATTTTTCAGAGGTTTTCCTATGCAAGCAAACAATATTATGGTTCAACCCTCCTAGGCCAGTTTACTCTATGAGTGGGGCCAGGGGAAATGATAATTTCATTGTTCAGAGGTTCAAAATTAACATCAAGAAGAAATTCAATATGTTTAGCTTCTGACAAAGTAAGGCAGAGATACAATATGTGCACATTTCCACTCATTTCTCCTGATATGTTCCTAATCTTGAATCTGATGGAATCATTTCCCATACATTCTGCAATAGATTGTAATTTTGTGGATGGATGTACCTAAGCTGAAAAATATCGTCTATTATTGCCTTGGGGAGCTCATGTTTTATATGATTCCATTTCTTTGTTATTTATGTGAGTTAAAGCTTAACATCTAAATATTATTTTCACACAAAAAGATGAAGGCCCTTTTAGGCCATCTCACATTTAAAGATGGGAGTCTTCGATTCTGTAGACAAGGAGAAATTTAAAGCCAAAACAACAAAACATTACAACCTACCTATGC
The DNA here is from genome assembly GCA_031772625.1 of Pinus tabuliformis. Lineage (NCBI taxonomy): Eukaryota > Viridiplantae > Streptophyta > Pinopsida > Pinales > Pinaceae > Pinus > Pinus tabuliformis. The sequence continues at coordinate 1,195,901,115 of CM062817.1, read as the reverse complement.
ATGTAAAACCCTCAAACTATCATAGAGGAAAGTTACAAAAATGAAAAAGAAAACTAAAAAATGGTATATCTATGTCTGCTGACAATTGTAACCTCCTATACCCAAATATGGAAAAATTCCTAAGATTCATAAACAAAATTCATTTCCAGAGACAAAATATTTGTTAATTCATTTTATCGACCAAGTTCAACATTGTTTCCAGCACAAAGACTCAATTAACCAAAAATATTAGATGCATGTTATTTAAACTGTCTAATGACAAGCTAGTTTGGTCAGGAATTAGTAGAAAGTTTTGCCTCCAACAATAACTAGTTTGTTTCCTACTAAGTCACCACAGGGCCCTAACAATGTGAAATGCAGCCACTAAATCAATTCATCCCACTAATTCCTTGATCTAGGTCATGCTCTAGAATTTCTTTTAGATTAATTTAAAAACATGTGCAAACTAAATCCATTCTACAAATATCTGAATCTATTGCATTACCCCTCAATGAGATAAACTTTATAGTTAGGGTCTACCTCGAGTTCTCACAAGGCATGAAGAGGTTAACTAATTGAGTTTTAGAGTTTGCAGGTGCTACACTAAAGGTGTTCAAAGGGATTTTTTGAGAGTTTCCTAGGCACTGAGACCAACAATTTTTCATATCTTGGGGCTTAACAGAATGTGCAATCATCGTGCAAACCATAATAGAACTTGGGTGTCTAACAAATGCATAGTGCATGCTCAAACAATGGACCTCACCAACTCATAAAAATAAGATGATCCCATCAAAATCTAGGAATAGGTAACCAACCCACCAAAATGCCATACAAGAAAATAGGAAAAAATACAGAAGGAAAAAAGAGAGTTTTTTATATTGTAGAAAACAAATCTGAAACACAAGATCTAGCCCATTCTAGTTTAAAAGGAGGGCTTAGGATTTACTACCTATAACTTATATTTATTACACATAATTTATCTATGACAAATATTCAACGGTTAGTACCATCCATTAACAAATGCTGGGAATATACCCTCGGATGCCATGAAAAAAATGAGCATGGTGTTCATTCTCATCCACTCAAGGAGTAGGAATGATCTTCTTAAACCTCAAATATATATCTAAAAATATGGAAACACACCATAAGAGAGAAATGCATTGTCATTTTAGAATTCATCATTTGATTAGAAAAAAATTGCATATTAATGTATTCAATAGGCTCCACATTTAATGACCAATTTGAAAAAAAAAAAAATCAACATTATCCTATTCAGCATTATACTTACAAGAAATTAAATCCGAACCATGTAATTGTTCCTAAACACTCTTGAAGTCAGCATAAATAATAACATTTGAAATTAGAGGAGAACATGTAGAAGTGGAGACTGGTACCCTCGAAGGTTATGTCTAGTACACCACAAAAAACATCCTTGAAATCATTTGCAATAAAAATATGTTGATTACCTTGGCCTCCTACCTGTAAAGACAAATGAAGAAGTGGGCCTTGATGACAATCTATGTAAGCAGTGCCAATCGCAGCTATAAAAATGCCTCTTCCTATGTGATCTTCTTCCTAAGGGGAATCACAGCCATGGCCTAGATTTCCACCTGCACATGTGACTATAACACTAGATGAGCTTCAGGGCCCGAGCATCTAGGTGCTTCTCCTTGGAGATATTCAACAAAAACTCTACTTAGCTGCTCTTCTCATTTATGATACTCATGAGGTGCATTATCACAGCTAGACATCAAAAGAGCTAAACAAAAAAAAAGGGTTGTAGGCCTAAATCTCTCTTAAGTGCCACCAAAATATCGAGAAAACACTATTTTTTTATTTGTTTTCAATTGTGTTTAGTTAAAATTTGCTCGAGGGAATTTAACTTTCAATTTTTTTTTAGAATATTTAGATTTTCAATAGTTAATCCATTTTTATCTTAAAAAATTAAAAATATTTAATCAACTAAAAATCAATTTAGATTATCTTTTCAAATTAAAATAATTTTGATATTTATCAAGAATATCAAAGTGGCCCTTGGATGTAGTATATTTCCAATATTGTTTAGTGTTCATGCATTTGAAGAATATTGCCAATTGTGTTTAGTGCCTAGGTTAACGTAATAGAATGAAGAATTATTAACCTTCTAGGAGTGCAAGAGGCCATGATTGTGTTACATCAATGATGAGAAATGTTATTAGAATATGCCAAAATAGATCCAATAATATGCAAACAAATCAAAAGGTTAGGCCTCCTTACTCACCTACAATGTAATGATCCTCCTATAAAATATAACAAAGGTATTCTCATCTCCACACATACACATAACAAAAGGAAATGAGAAAAATGAGGGAAAATATTAATCTAACTAGGCTATAAAAGGTTTCTTTGCAGGTATTCGGTAGAAGGATGTAAATATGACACCTCACATATATAATTGAAGCATTTTTTGAGGTGAAAATTTAAGGAGAGGATCAAACAAAGTGTGAAGAAAGTATTATTCTCAACACTTCGATAAGAATGTCAGTGAAACATGTCACAATAGGCTTGAATATATTCCTTTCATTTCTTACAGGCTTTGGCAGTAGAATGCAACTCATTATTATAGGTTGGGCATCTACGAAAACCATCATAGAGTGTCTCGCTACAATAGACCATTAAATTTTTGTGTCGTGTGGGAACTATATCAACGACATGAACAATCGGCTCATAGGGTCCCTGTTGTGTAGCCATTCATCGACCACAATTATAATCACTAACATAAATGACTAATTTGTTTTATTGTATTACTTTCTGAGTATTCTTATTTTTGTTCCTAAACTAAATTAGTCATTAACATTAATCTTTTTTAGTTTCTTACTTATTAGCTAATTGTATATTTTAACCCAAGACTAAATTAGTCGTTTTAGTTGGGTCACTGAAGATTGCTAATGTTTGGTAGTATTTCACTTGGAAAAATTGTTGTGACTAACGTTTTTAGTCACCTGGGCACTAATTTCATCATTTTCTACCAGTGACTGGAGCAGGGTAATGTTCCATTGTAAACCCGATACCATGCTTTCGTTTCACTGACTTGCACTAGGTTTCACTCTCCTCTTATCCCTTGTTTCAATTAACGAAATTGTTTTTCTTCTATTTGACAGGTTTCGACTGAATTTAGATTCTAAAAAACCCAACTCTCTTTTCACTTGACCCTTTTGGTTTGGGGTTCTTTCATCATATACACCTAGTTTTCATTTCTATAAAAGAACTGAGGGTTCATCCTTTCTCTTTACTATTGTAATTATTTTTTGAGATAACTACCATGCATTATACTAATTGCATACTAATTCCAGCATTGGGTCAATTGTGTCTCTTTTTAGTTTTTTTTTTCCTTTAATGATATTAAACATATATGTACATTTTCATATTTTATGGCTATAATTTATATGTCGGACACCACCAACACTGTGTGTTTTTCATTCTTAAAATTGGTAGAAGTTATAATTCTTTTTTCTTCTCTCAGGATTGGAATGGCATAAATGAAAAATAATCTCTATTAAATTATTATCCCAGTTGGGGAGTTGTGGGGATCATCTAATATTTAAGTTCTCCGTAGATTAATTTTCTTCTTGTACATTCATTATTTTCCTTGGAACATTTCTTGTTTCTCTCTCTTGTAATTTCTCCATGGCTTGCTTCTTTTATCTAAACATGCACAAGGATATTTTGTTTTGGTCACTTAATTATGGTGATTTGTTACCATTCATTGCTACATATATTGGAAGATGCGTGCAAGAAAACTGAAATGAAATTTTCCTCTTAGTATTCTTATACACTATTTTTTTTTTCTGGTTTGTGGCCACAACTCCCTACAACTAGCCCAGGGACTTTACCATAATGATCCAAAGGCAATAATGCAACAAAAATATTTGTGCTATTTTCCAAAGTGTCCAAAGATCTTTTTATTTTTTTCCTCAGATTTATATTACTACTCTTTAGAAATATACATAATAAAAATAAATATTTAAAGAAACAATTATACTTAAACCTACATCTATACTATCAAAGGGATTGTAATCCTCCCCACATAAAAGAATATGCCTGCATGAGTGGTTGACATGTATTCAGCCTTTTTAGTTGAAAGTCCTACTACAAACTGTCTCTTTCTCATCCAACTGACTTCTCCTACAAATAGGTTAAACACATACTGACACGTAGATCTTCTCTGATCTATAACTCCCACCCAGTCTACATAAAAAAAGACACGAATGTAAAAAAAATGTCCAATTTTGGTCTTCCTTGGTATCACATATCATAATCACTAGTGCAATGAAAATACCTAGAAACCCACTTCATTATTGTCCAATACTCCTTCACAAGTTTTAACATAAACCTAATTAATACTCCCATTGTATGTGCAATTTCTAGTCTAGTACAGACCATCACATATATAAGGCTACCAACTACACTTCCATATGGAACACATGACATGTCCTCTTCCTCTTCTTGGTGTTGGGACACTATTCAACAGATAAATTTACACCTACGGGAATAGGAACCTTAATCAATTTAATATCCTACATATTAAACATCTGTAATATTTTCTCTACATACTTTCTCTAGTTCAAGAAATTCTTCCTCTTTTTCTGATATCGATTAATTTTCATGCCCAAAATATATTTTTGGGACACCGAGATCCTTCATGTCTAATTTCGAGGACAACTGGGTCTTCAAATCTTGGATAACTTCTTTGTCATTTCAAATTAGCAACACATCATCCATATAGAAGACCAAATATATAACATGGTCACCCATTAATTTAAAATACACATAGTGATCTGCTTTGCTCCTTCTGAAACTAAGTTCCCATATATATGTATCAAAATTTTGATACCACTTCCCTGGTGACTAATTTAACTCATACAGAGACATTTGCATCCTACAAACATGTCCTTTCTTACCCATCACTGCAAGTCCTTTTGGTTTCTTCATGTCAATATCTTCTTCAGGATCCCCATGAACAAATGTTATCTTCACATCCATCTATTCTACCTCAAAAATACAAAGAAACAATAATAGATAAAAGTAATCTAATAGATGCTAACTTGGAAAGAGGAGAAAATATATCACCAAAATCAACTCTTGACACTTGGGAATAACCTTTTCCTACCAACTAAGATTTGTATTTCTCCCCCTTTCCTTTTTCATTCATCTTCTTTTTAAACACCCCTTTTCTGCTAATGGGTTTCCTTCTAGCCAACAACTCCACCAGATTGCAAGCCTCATTTTTATCCAAAGATTCCATTTGTTCAACCATGGGCTCCTTCCATAGTTTTCCTTCCTTTGAATCCACTCCCTCCCTAACTGTTATAGAATCATCATTAGTAATAGATAAAGAAAAATGTGAATAAAAAGCAAATGGAATATACCTCTCCAGTTGCCTTCTCTCTCGAATAGTTCTCCTTAAAACTAGAGTGTGTGTCTCTACCTCTTTGGATTAGTTTTCTTCTGTATATATCTTCTTCAAGATCCCTATGAAGAAATTTTATCTTCAGATTCATCTATTCTACCTCAAAAATCCAAAGAAAAATAATAGATAAAAGTAATCTAATAGAAACTAACTTGGAAAGAGGAGAAAATATATCACCAAAATCAACTCTTGACACTTTGGAATAACCTTTTGCTACCAGCTAAGCTTTGTATTTCTCCCCCTTTCCTTTTCATTCATCTTCTTTCTAAACACCCCTTTGCTACTAATGTGTTTTCTTCTGGCCAACAACACCACTGGATTCCAAGCCTAATTTTTGTCCAAAGATTTCATTTATTCAACCATGGCCTCCTTCCATAGTTTTCCTTCCTTTGGATCCACTTCCTCCATGAGTGTTATAGAATCATCATTCGTAATAGATAAAGAAAAATGTGAATAAAAACTAAATGGAATATACCTCTCTAGTTGCCTTCTCTCTCGAATAGTTCTCCTTAAAACTAGAGTGCATGTCTCTACCTCATTGCATTAGTTTTATTTTGTAGATATCTTCTTCAAGATTCCTATGAAGAAATGTTATCTTCGCAACCATATATTCTACCTCGAAAATCCAAAGAAACAATAATAGATTAAAATAATCTAATAGAATCTAACTTGGAAACAGGAGAAAATATATCACCAAAATCAACTCTTGACACTTGGGAATAACCTTTTGGTACCAAATAAGATTTGTATTTCTCCCCCTTTCCTTTTCCATTCATCTTCCTTTTAAACACCACTTTGTTGTTATTGGGGTTCCTTCTAGCCAACAACTCCACCAAATTCCAAGCCGCATTTTTATCCAAAGATTCCATTTATACAGCCATGGCCTCCTTCCATAGTTTTCCTTCCTTTGAATCCATTTCCTCCCTGACTGTTATAGAATCATCATTAGTAACAGATAAAGAAAAATGTGAATAAAAAGAATATGGAATATACCTCTCTGGTTTCCTTCTCTCTCAAATAGTTCTCCTTAAAAATAGAGTGTGTGTCTCTACCTCTTTGGATTACTTTTCTTCTGTAGAGGCTAATTCTTCCTCATTTGGTTCAAATTTTATCTTCTGAGGTTCATTTGGTATGAATTCATGTTTAGTAATATCTTTCACCTCTCTAAACCCCACACCTCAGTCGTAGACAACCTTCCTTGTTTCTAGGTTCCAAATCTTATAACCTTTTAAACCATCCTTATACCCAAGAAAGATTACTATCCAACTTGATTCTTTTCTCCTTTGGATCATGTACATATGAATCACATCCAAATAATCTCAGATGTGTAAGAGAGGGTTTCTTACCATTCCATACCTCATGTGGAGTCTTACCCTCCAATGCTGATGAAAGTGATATATTAACTAGGTAACATGCAGCATCCACTTCCTCTGCCCAAAATTCCTTCCCTAATCCAGTGCCACTGAGCATGCTTCTTTCCTTTCTAGCCAACGTCCTATTCATTCTTTCAGCAACCCCATTTTGGTGAGGCCTATATGGAGTAGTCTTATGTCTTCCTATACCACACTTATTACAGAACTCTTCAAATTTATTCTTGTAAAAATCTCCACCATTATCTGTCCTCAACACCTTAATACTCTTCTCTATTTGATTTTCCCCTAGAGACTTAAATTCTATAAACCTGTCAAATAATTAATATTTCTTCCTAAGGAAATATATCCATGTGTTCCTCGAGAAGACATCTATAAATGAAAAATCGTACAAAGATTTACCCAGACATGCAACTGAAACAGGTCCAAACACATCACTGTGCACAAGCTCTAATATCCCTTTTTCCATTATAGCACATGAGGGGAAACTCACTTGATTTTGCTTCCCATATACAATGTTGAAAAAAATTCAAATCTAGAGAGAAATTATACATACCTTCTACCATAACATTACCATCAAGTATCCAGATAACCTCCTCTCCAATATATCTATGTCTTCGATGCTACAACATGGTTTCTTCTCCTGAGACCATTAGATTTTTAGTTCCACTTTTAGGAACCACAAAACTATTACACTCATCAATAACATTGCTACCTTGAAGCTTGTACGAAGCTCCAATATAAACTCCCTTCATCAATATTAGTTCTCCCTAAACCATGTTACAAGTATCATTCTCAAACATTATTTTTACACCTCCATCATCTATCTTTCTTTCAGAAATCAGATTTCTGGACAATGCGAGAATATGTAGAAGACTAGGAAGTGTTCTAACCTTCCACCTTCTAACTTTATCTTGAATTTTCCACATCCCATGATTCTGGCCTTCCTGTCATCCCCTATGAATACATTACCACCATCATGTTTATCATACTCACAGAACCACTCCCTATGGGGAATGAAGTTGGATGCACATGAGTCAATCAACTATGCCTGATGATCTACATGTGGACTTGAATGAGAAGCCATGTACACATCACAAGCATCATCATAAGGAGCATCATCATCCCTTTCCTAATTTCTTAGGAGTTCTAGATTTACAATCATTTTTATAGTGCCCTTCTTTTCCTCATTTCCAACATACCTTTATAGTTTTTCCTAGAGATTTATATCTCCCTCTAGATTTAGATCTCCCACTTGAGAAGTTATTTATATTTATGTTTTAGGACCACCATCATACAAACGAAGAATATCCATTGTGGTTCCACATATTTTTCTCTCTCATCACCTCTAACAACAATGATGACACTATTTCATCAAACTTCAAGGTAGTTGTATTCCTACCTATAGAAATAAGAATACTTTCACACAAATCTGGTAGAGAACATAGCAGAATGATGCACTTATCTTCATATGAAATTTTAATATCAATGGATAACAAGTCACTTACCAGAATATTAAAGGCATTTAGATTCTCTATCACTCAGTCTCCATCCTTCATTCTGAGGTTATACAACTTTTTCTATAGGAACAACTTTTTCACGAGAGAATTAGTTTAATATAATGTCGCTAAATTTTCCTAGAAAGCCTTTGGTGTAGCTTCTCCTAAAACATTCAATAATGCTGAATCTGAGATACACAATTGTATTCTATTGTTTGCCTTGTGATCCAGCTTTTCCTAATGTTGTGTTGACATAGCCATTGGTTTAGTACCTGAGTCTATCGTGATCCATAGATATTTATCCACAAATAGATCCTCCATCTTGAGCTTCAAAAACTCAAAAATGTTCCATTAAATTTATCGATCTATATCTTTCCACTATTCGTCATCTCATTTCAATACAAGTATTGATCTTGCAGATATCCCACTGTAACATGGTCTACCAAGGGCCCAAGACAAACCCCTTAGAAACAAAGGTGTCATGTTGAAGCTGAAACAAATCTTACACTGAATGTAGGTTTTAACCATGTACATAAATTACCTACAAACAATTTCTTAAAAAATAAAACTATACAATGGTGAGAATATAAAACATATATACACAGAGATTTTCCCTTGGATCGCAAAATCGGGAATAGCATATTGATTTTTCATTATATTCCTTTCAATGGTACAATAAATATATATACATGTCAAATCATTCATAAAACCCAATCCACTAACCCTAGATTAGAACTTAATCATAGTTCCCTTCACTGGATCTACAAAATACCATTGGTAGAAACCATGAAAAAAACCATGGTTAGGTTTGCCCACCATATTTAGGTCTACCCCGCATCCTTGTGTCTACCTAACTACTATAGGATTCACATAAAATATAAAAAATTCATGGTTTGGCCCCAAACCCATGATGTGTAGAAAAAATATAACACATACCCACAAACATTAGTGGTTCATTAATGCCTTTTAATGAGCACCATACTATCTCACCTGAATTGCTTATTGGTTTATCATCCTTCCAACAAGAACCCAAGTGGATTATCAACCCATTTAGCAAACACTAATTGGTTTATCAGCTTGTCCAACAAGTCATTAGTGGTTTATCAGCTTACTTAGCAAACATAGAACATTTCAAGTCTCCACTAAGCTTCCCATTAGCTAATAAAATAATGGCACATAACCTAAGACTTAACACATTCACAAGGACTACTTTCTCCAATCATACAAAAATGGCTCAAGAATATTTCATTCTCCTCTATACGTTCTCAACCATATTCTCGTCTATATTTTTCTCCCAATTGTGCCCCATTCTCTCTTTTGTATATCACTTTATATTTTCCTTAGTGTTCTCTCTTGCATTTTGTGTGATCTACGTGTGTTTTATCTCTTGTCCAATCTTTTTGTGTTGAATTCTCTTCCACCATGTTGGTAATTCTCCCCCTCTCCATCTTGTTCTGTAAGGAAGGGTATGGTATGGACATCATCCTCGACTCAAGTGACCCATACCAAATCTTCACCACATTTTTATGCACAAAATTAAATTTGTTAGGGTAGTAGGTAAAATTGAAATATATGAGCTTAGCGTGGTATGGGTTTTAACACATAAGAAGCTACCTCTCCTCCTTAGATCTTTGAATAATTGTCCTCTCCTTGATCTAAGACATTAATTACATTTTTACATAAAATATATAAAAAAATTACATAGTGAAATTTACATCAGTTACAACAAAAGGTTTTGTTACAAAACCCACCCCCTTAAAGGAACATTGTTGTCGGCATTCTATGGATAGAAAAAAAATACAACAACCAGTTTTATATCTACAACACTTATATTCATTTATATAGTGAAAACAATTGGCACAGTACCCTCATCTAATCATCCATTTCCTGAGTCAATTCATTTGCAGTGAAGTTCTTCTTTTGCACCTTTAACTACTCTATTAATTAATTATACAATACAATCTTCCTTCCATGGAGAATGAATTATCAATTTGGCTGCAATTCTCCTTCAGATTCCACCTATACCACAAAGAAATGACTAATATGATTATCATCACATACATACTTCTTAATGATCCATATTTAAAAAGGAACACAACAGATTATAGATATAACTATAGATACAGAGATGCAGTGGAAATAATACTTCATTTCATTACTGTAAAATACTAAAATATTCTTACAAACAGAAATGGAAATAAACTAGTTAGGGTGATGGTAGCTTATCTCTGAGAAGAGATGTGGCAGCTACATGCATCTGAACTGAGTTACAATGAGGCTCGAAGGCCTATTTATTGTTGAGAAATAATGGAAAACCTTAAAAATCCAAAAACCTAACCCTAGGAGATGAAATGCCAAATTGTGGGCCCTGTTTTGGGTAAATTGGTACATCAACTTCCTCGGGTTGTAACTTTGGCACTTGATCTCCGTTTGACATGTAAAATAGCTTGTTAGAAATATATATCTAAGCACTACAACTTTGGGAAGAGAAACATCGGTCCATGGATGCATGTTGCTCCTAGAGTTCCCAAAAAATGTCGTTTAGGGCCTCAAAAAGGCTCCATAAGTTCAAGACCCGAAGAACTGCTAAAAATAGTAAGTTGAACTACAATTTAGGAAATTGAAAAATGGAAAGAGACATTTGTGGGGGTCCAAGTTGGATAGGTGGGTGGCCACCAACATCCACCTGGATCACTTAAGAAAAGAAATATGGAAAACATCATGTGCTTTTACTATGTGGTAGTGTGAAAATTCTTGGAATGTGTACCACAAATACTTCACTTATGTCAGTAGGTAACAAGCGACCCTAACAACAATTTGATGGTTGTTGTCGTTCTAGATATGAAATACAAATGGAATATCGACAGTAAAAGAAAATAAGATCCAAAACAAATAGCACCAAAATAATGTATCTAGAATAAGAACCCAATTCGAAAGAAAAATTTAAATGAATAAATCTTTATTGATAACACCTGGCAAAGGAGATCTACAGATTGGTATGTAAGTCCCTCTCCATGGGCTGGGTCTTTTAATATCCTTTATGCTTCAGAAATAGAATTCACTCTCTCAATTGTGTTAAAAAATAGAAACAAAGACGACGAACTAAAATGGGAGCTCAAGAAAATGGTCTCAGTGTAGACAATGATAATGATCATGGTGAGGAATGAATGAAAAACCCTCTTTATATAGAAAAGTATGGAGTTAATCTCGAAAATGGATAATAATAAAATATTATTGACGAAATTCACATCTAACTACCTGGAATACTTTATTATATTTATTGGAGAGGGAAAAACTATTTAAAATGGTTAAATATTTTTATTTAGAAATAATTAACAAATAAAATTATTTATTAATTATTTCGCAAGAAACAATAAAGGTGGAAATCAAAATAATTATTAAATAGTGATTTACTAATTATTTTAATAACAAAAATAAGGAAATTCAAATAAATAATTATTCATTTAAATATTCCTAAGGGATTTAGTCAAATGTGACAAGGAATAACTATTAAATAATGATTTAATAATAGTTATTAAGAAAAATTAAATAAATAAGGATTTATCTAATTATTCTCATGGGGTTTTTCAATTTAAAGTAAAAAATAATTTAATAAAAGTGGTTGTCTAAGTTATTTTGCATAGTGAAAGTGATTTTACTATGGTAAAATTAAATCCACATGGTGTATTTTGATCCACCTAGTTAGAAATCGGTAGGTGATCATTTTTTGGTGATAACACTATGGGTGCTAACCATAGTCTATAGTTTCTTTAGCATATGAGTTTGAAGTGACATGATTTTAACTGGATGACCCATTTGATTGGAGTACTACGCTTCTTGCCATTTATAACATTAAAAGGGCTCATCTCTAGTGACTCTTGATAACCATTGTGTAGGAAAATTCAACTAAGGGTAGGAATTTTTCCAAAATCTCTCGCCAATGTATGACATACATCCTAAAAATATGTTATAAAACTCTATTTACTCTCTCTATTTTTCCATCCATTTGAAGACGATATCCAATGCTAAACGTTATCTTTGTTTGAAAGCTAATAAACAATGCTTTCCAAAATTTTGAAGTGAAGTTGCAATCCTGAGCCAAAATGACCTTCTGAGGTATGCCATGCAATCAAAATATATCCTTCATCAAAATATTAGCTATGTTGATGACATTCTGGGTAGTCATAATAGCTATAAAGTTAGTTTTCTTTCTTAATTTTCCCGCTACCATCATTAGAACATCATGCTTCCTCAATGTCTTTGGCAATCCTATGATAAAATTCATGGATATGACTTCCAACTTCTAGTAAAGAATGGAGATTCACTGTAGTAAAAACTCTTAGATTCTGCATTCCACTTTAGTTTTCTAACACTCCAAACACCTAGCAATATAATTAACTTCCCTTTTCAAGCCAAATCAGTAATACATTTTCATTATAGATGTTATCATTTTCTCATAATTAGGAGTAATTGAACAAGATATTTTGTGAAACTCATCCATGATGAGATTCTTTAAATAACCCATGCAAGGAACATATCATCTATCCTTGAACTTCATCATACCATCATCAGTGAGTGATTAATGATTACTCAATGATCCTTCTAGCTCCTCCTATAGTCGTTCCTTAACATATTGGTAATTCACATCCTAAATTAATCCCTCTTTGATACTTTATTTGATATCAACTTCATGAATTCTTATAGATTCCAAATGTGAAACTTGCAAGCTTATACTAAGCACATCTTTTACATTTTCTCTTTTTCCTTAATGTAATTTATTTCAATGTCAAACTCATTGATTAATGATAGCCATCTAGGTTGTTTTTCATTTACCCTGGGTTAGTCAAACACATATCATAGGCCTCCATGGTATTACGTTAAAACAAAATTTCTTCCAATCAAGTAATGTATCCACATTTTTAATGCATGTACTATTACTACAATCTACATGTCATGAATGACATAATTCATCTCATGCTCATTTAATTTTCATGATTCATAGCAAATCACATGTCCTTCTTTGATTAGGAATCCACTAAGCCCTTCCTTACAATCATATGTGAAAACCATAAAATATTTTTCCAAATAATTTATTCTCAATATATGTGCATGTGTGAGTAGGAGTTTTAGTTGTTCAACGCTTGCTACACACTACAATCTACATTAGCGCATAAGTCCTTTCATCTACAAGTCTATGACTGGATGCTCAAACTTTGAAAAATATTGGATGAACCTCCATTAATATTTGGCCAATCCCATAAAGGATATATATTTTCTAACATTTCAAAGAGTAGGCCACTCCATTATAGATTCATCTTCTTACGATCCACTATGACTCTTTCCTTGGAAACAATATGTCCCAAATACTGAACATGTGATTGTAGGAAATTATGTTCATTAAGCTTGGCATAGAACTTATTCTCTCCCAGTAATTGCAACACCACTTTCAAATTATCTTCATGTTCTTCTTTCATTTTACAGTAAACTACGATGTCATATATGAATACCAATACAAATTTTTCCAAATATGAGTTGAGGACATTGTTCATTAGACACATAAATATGCCTAGAGCATTTGTAATCCAAAATGGCACAACCACAAACTCATAGTGTCGATATCTAGTTATAAAGGTTCCCTCGTGGACGTATTCATATTTAATCCAAAATTCATGGTAACCAAATTTCAAATCTATTTTTGATAATACTACAGTACCTCTTAGCTAATGAAACAATCATCAATTCCAAGTAGATGCAACTTGTTATTTATTGTTTCTTTATTTAGATACCTATAGTTAATTCAAAACCACAATGTTCCATCCATTTTCATCACAAATAACATTGAGGACCTCCAAGGTGACACATTGGGTTTGGTATACCTTTTTTCTAACATTTATTTCAGTTTTCTAGCTCCACTAGCTCTGCTGTACTCATGCAATATGGAGCTTTTGAAACTGGTTCTAATCATGGAAATAACTTTAGAGAAAAAATGGTGTCTTTTATGGGTGGTAATCCTGATATTTTCTCTAGAAATACATCAGTAATTGTCTTAACACTAGATTCTCTCGCATTATATCCCTACTATTATCTGATTCAATGGTCTCCTAGACAACATACAAAGAATACCCCTTCTTGCTACATATTTTCACTTGCAACACTGACATTTTTATAATGGTGATCAACTTCTATATTCCCTATAGTGTAATTTTTTGTCCTTCATTACTGATACATTCTAAACTTCCTATAGTATTCATAGTTTTATGGGTTTCTATCCAGTCTATGCTGACTAGCACATCATACAAACCAAACTATAATAGGTTGAGATACAAGAGATGTTGCTTATCATCATTGGGTATGATTTCACTACATCACTCACTAACCCTTTGGATTCCATGGCTAGCTAAAATAGCCATGACTTCTCATGGTTTCTCTTTTATAGAGCACACTTTTCTGCAATCTTTAGGCTTATATAACTGAAATTACAATCTAGGTCTATAGAAATTGAAACAGGTTGGTTAACTATTACGCGTTCCATCTTGATCATTGATTCTTGATGGTTTTCCTTCTTACAATATAGTGTGTCATATATTCATAGCACGTTCTGAGCCATATCATTCACCATTAATGCTTCTTACACATTATACAATCACGGGCTACTCTATTGTTGTTGAGGACAATATTTTCATAAGTGGTTTTCTACACATGTCCAACACTATATGGGCCTTCTTATAAAACCTTTCAATTCCTCTCCTCTTAGATTAGAGGACCAATCTCTACTGGCAGAAGTATAATTTTGTTGAATCTCACTCTTGGGAGGTGTGGTGAACTTCATATTCCTTCCCCCTGTATGATTCCTTCAAGGTTTCTTATCTTTTCCCTTAAAGATAGGCCTTCTTATTGCTTTCCAATCAATTAAGAAATTGGCTTTTATGATTGGACTATTCATAGAAGTAGTTAGTCTTTCAGATGGTGTTCTCTAATGTTTTCATTTGATAAAACTCAATTTTTTCTCTATAAGCTTGTGATAGACTACTAATGTATCTTTCAAACTTTACTTCATCATATTAGATATATGGCACATACATTAATAACTCCAAAAATCTATTCGTGCACTCATCAATCGTAAGTTACCCTAGTTTATAAGAAAGTTTCCAACTTAATGAGAACTGTAACCTCAAAATGAGAACTGAGGCCAAGAAACCCCAAAGAAATGAAAAACTAGCCTAAAAAGAAAAAATTTTGATTTTGGAACAATGTTTTCTTTTTGGAAAAAACTGAACATTTTTTAAAAATGACAGTAAAAACCAATTTGTTAGAGTAAAAAAAAATTGAAAAACACCGTGAAACGAAAAGTGTTGATGCAAGTTGATGTTGCATCAACACTTTTTTTTAATTATTATTATTATCTTAACAATGGCATTGAAAATTAAAATCTTTGTGCAATAAACATGAAAAAACACTTTGAACTAAAAAAGTGTTGGTGTTTAATTAATGTTTTTATTTTGCTAAAATTATCAACATTTTTCAAGTACTACGTTAAATATAAAATATCGTGACTCCAAAAATCCTAAAAAATCCAACAATTTTCAGCCATGGCATTAAAAACAAATATCATGACTTTCAAAAACCTAAAACTTTTGGAATTTTTCAACCATGGCGTAAAAGATAAAATATCACAACTCTCAGAATCCTTAAAACTAAAATATTTTTCAGCCACGGAATTAAAAGAAAATATCATAACTCTAACAAATCTTAGATTGTAAATATATTTCAAGATCAAATATAAGGACTACAAAAAGCCTTAAAAATGAAAACCAAAATCAAAGAGCCATTACACCAAATGTTAAAAATATAGTTCTTTTCAAATTTTATCCTAAGTGAACTTAGTGGATTGCAACAAAAACTTAAAGCAGGTCAAGAGAGCCATCATGGAAACCAACCTGCGAGATAAAATAAAAAAGAAGTTGATTCCCTCCTGTGAGGTTATTCCTAGAATCTATGGATTACCAAAAATCAATAAGGAAGGGGTCCCCCTTAGACCAATTGTTAACACCATTGGTTCACCTACCTATGAATTAGCTAAGTATGTAGCTAAGATCCTAAAACCTCTGGTTGGTAACACAGACTCTTTTATAAAAGACAAAAGTGATTTTGTAAAGCTTATTAGGAATAAAAGGGTGGATAAAGATGATATTCTAGTAAGCTTTGATGTTGTATCTTTGTTTACAAAGATTCCTCTTGATGAAGTTGTTCATGTTATAAAGATGGCCACCGATCCTGAAACAGCGAAGCTTGTAGAAATCTGTTTGCGGTCCACTTTTTTCAGTTTTCAAGATCACTATTATGAACTAATTTTTGGAGTCGCCATGGGTTCCCCGCTCTCACCTATTGTCGCCAACCTATACATGGAGTACTTTGAAAGAAAAGCCCTTGACATTCCACTTGAAGCCAGCATGGTGGAAAAGATTTGTCGATGACACAAACCTGAATTGGACTCATGGTAAGGCAGAGCTTGAGAAGTTCTTCAATCATCTTAACTCTATATCTTCCGAAATCAAATTTACTATGGAGCTTGAGGAGAATGGTAAGATCCCCTTTCTAGACGTTTTGATCAGTAGAAAAGAGGATGGTACTTTGGGACACCAGGTCTATAAGAAGAAAACTCATACTGATAGCTATCTTCATGCTGAATCTTACCATCATCCCTCCCAAAAATCTGGCGTCTTAAACACCCTAGCTGTGAGGGCTTTCAGGATTTCTGACCCTGATCACCTAAATAATGAGATTGAACACTTAACCTCTATCTTCAAAAACATTGGATACAAGGAGTGGAGTGTCAAGAGAGCTATAAGAAGGGCTCAGGATAGGGCCCTCTCTAAGCGTCCCCCTGGAGACAAGAAAGAAAATCATGGGAAAGTTTACCTTCCATTCATCCAAGCAATTACAGATAAGAGTGCAAAAATTTTAAGGAAGAATAACATAGACACTCAATTTACAACATGTGGAATGATAAGGCAAATGATGAGGTCGGTTAAGGATAACATTGATCGTCAACAACTCAAGGGAGTGTACAAGATCGATTGCTCATGTGGCAAGAGTTATATTGGGGAAACAGGTTGGTCTCTGAAAATAAGACTTAAAGAGCATGCTGCTGACATAAAGAATGAAAGATCTCGTGCATCAGCCCTTGCAGAGAACTCGTCTAAGACCAAACATCATGTGTGTTTGGAAGACGCCAAGGTAATTGCAAGAGAGGACAACTATCATAAAATAAAAGTTAGAGAGGCCATTGAAATTATGAAATTTCCTCAAAACCTCAACAGGGACAATGGGAGTGAAATCAATGGAAATTGGCTTCCTCTGATCAGACAAATAAACCCCTCCAGACCCTTGGAAGCATAGGATCAAAAAAAAAAGGGGCCTTTCGAAAGTTTAATTAATTAATTAAACAAATTAATTTAATTAATTTAATTTAATTTAATTTAATTAATTATATTAATTAAATTAAATTAAATTAATGATTCAATTCTAAAAAATATGAAATTAAACATAACCTCTCAAATGATTAATAATAACCCAGAAAAATAACTTTGATTATGAAATTAATTTTAATTAATAAGAATAATATCTGAATAAGATCTCTCAAATAAATATTAATCAAATAAAAAATTTTAGAATTAAATAAAATTAAAGCATTAGAATGAAGTTTGAATTAATTGATTTTAATTAAATTCAATGAGGATTATTTAAATCAAAATAAATTAAATAAAACAAATTAATTTAATTAATTAATTATATTAGAAAAGGGAGAAATTATAAATTAAATATTAATCAAATAAAATTTTAAATTAAATAAAAATTAGAGCATTAGTATTATAAATTAATTTCTTTATCAATTTTAATTGGATTTTAATTAAATTTAATGGAGACTAATTAATTAATTGAAAACAAATTTATTTAATTATTTAATTATATTAATTCTGGAAATTAAATAAAATTAGTCAATTTATTAATCAAATAAAAAAATAACTTTGATTATGTAATTAATTTTAATTAATAAGAATAAGATCTAAATAAGATCTCTCAAATAAATATTAATCCAATAAAAAATTTTAGAATTAAATAAAATTAAAGCATTAGAATAAAGTTTGAATTAATTGATTTTAATTAAATTCAATGAGGATTATTTAAATCAAAATTAATTAAATAAAATAAATTAATTTAATTAATTAATTATATTAGAAAAGAGAGAAATTATAAAATAAATATTAATCAAATAAAAATTTTAAATTAAATAAAAATTAGAGCAATGTTAGTATTATAAATTAATCTCTTTAATAATTTTAATTGGATTTTAAAATTAATGGAGACTAATTAATTAATTGAAAACAAGTTTATTTAATTACTTAATTATATTAATTCTAAAAAATGGAAATTAAATAAAATTAGTCAATTTATTAATCAAATAATAAAAAATTTACTTTTAATTTATAAATAGATAAAAATAAAAATTAGAAATTAATAAATTAATTAATTAGATAAATTAGATAAATTAATTAATTAATTAATTAATTCGTTAATTAATTAATTAATTGAACTAATAATGAATAATTAAATAATTAGTTAAAAAGTTTTTATAAAACTTTTATAAATAAAAATAAAAATTTTATAAAGATTTTATAAAATTATTATAAAAAGGAAAAAAATAAATAAATAAAAAATAATAATTAACAAAAATAAGAAATCATGAGTCGGCCTTTATAAAATTAGGGTTCTTGGTTTATTTATATCCAGGTCGCAAGGCTTCCTTCTCTCAAAAACCTTTCATTCATATTCTTTCTGATTTGTCCCGATGATGGACCCCCTTTGGGGTTTGAAACGTCGGCAGAGTGAACTAGAAACTGTGGATAATAAGGATCATGACACTACAAAAAGCTTCCACAAAAGCTTAAAATCTAACATAACTTCCCTGTATGGAGGGGAAACGTGGAAGGAGATCTGTCTTCTCGAAATCTTGAGGATAAAAATTGAGAGGAGAGTTGCGGACCTGCAATTTCTGAAACAATGTAGGAACAAGAAAATCATTCCTCCTTTTGCTAAGGTAAATCATAGACTATTTAATCATTATAATAATAAGTCTTTTTTGAAATTAAGTTTGGCCCTAATTCGAAGTGGAATTAAAAGAACTAGGCCAGTGTTAGACAGGCTCAATCGCTTGGCCCTTTCGTCCCATCTAAAACTAACTATGAAAATCAGCTTTGATCTCTGGAAAATAACTGATGCAAAAGCTGCATTGAAGGCCCAGTCAGAGGGTAGAATCGCTAGGGAAAGACAGTCCAGGAAGCTGGCCAAGTTAGAGGAAGGCGTGGGTTTATCTACTGTGGAAAGAGACAATGCATATTCAACAGCAGAAACAAGAGACAATGCAGACAGCGCTGAGGATGTTAACGATGAGAATGTTAATGCTGTAAGTAGAAAAGAGTTGAACATGCCAATCTCCTGCGCTATTCAAACTTCCTACGTTGTTCCCAACGCCATGAGAATAGCAGCAGAACAGGTGATCCCTTGCGATGTTCATCGAGACAATGCTTCACCACCAGCAGAAGAAACAAATTCGGACAGCACTGATACTAAAAGCAGATCTGAATTAGAATACGTTGAAATGAAGGTGCCATTAGAATGCAGGAACGTTGTTCGGGCTACCTATGCTGATCAACCTATTACCTCCTACACTACTCCCTACAACAACCGTGCTGTGGATGATACCAACTACGCTGTGGAGAACACAGGCAGCAACAAAAGCATCGTGGATGATATCAGCTGCAATGTGGACCATGTAGGGAGCAAAAACATGAAGATGGTCTCCTACGCTGTCCCTTATGGTGATTCCAGCAGCAATGAGAAGAAGCGCATTGAAGGCTGCCCTAGCACTAATAACATTGCTATCACATCAGAATTCGTTAGTAAGGATGTTGAAATTAAGGATACCAAGAACATTAACGTGGATGCTAAAAGAATCATGGATGATTATAATATATATAAGAACGGAAGCAACTTAGAAGGTAAAGATCTTGATGCTGAAGCTAATACGAGCTATAGAATTATTAAGAATGATAATGCTACCAGTGATAATTCTGACAATGATAGGTTTGTTATTGTGAACCCCATTGTTCCAAATAAGCATGATAAGGGAGTCATGAATCTCTCATCCATAATGCTCAACTATGAAGAAATCAAAATCCTGAGCAAAGGATTGGGATTTGCGGTCTCACCTAAGAACATTCCTTTTGAAAGCATCATTTGCAACATTGAGAATGGGACTCAAGGTTTTTCATCAAACGACAGGGAGATATTAAGACAGGAATGTTCGCTTGCTATGTTGAAGTCTAAATGCCCAAAGAGTAACCTGAGTAAAGAGGGGCGAGAGACTCTTAGATCTCCCCGAAATAATGATAAGATAATTGTTCTTAAAGCGGATAAAGGTGGAGCCACCATTGTGTTAAATAAGGAAGATTACATTCATTAAATGAATGAGCATTTGAGTTGTGGAAGTTATAGAAGAGTCAAATCCAACCCTATTCCCAAGGTGATAAAGCAGGTCAAGAAAGCCATCATGGAAACCAACCTAGAAGATAAAATAAAAAAGAAGTTGATTCCCTCCTGTGAGGTTATTCCTAGAATCTATGGATTACCAAAAATCCATAAGGAAGGGGTCCCCCTTAGACCAATTGTTAACACCATTGGTTTCCCTACCTATGAATTAGCTAAGTATGTAGCTAAGATCCTAAAACCTCTGGTTGGTAACACAGACTCTTTTATAAAAGACTCAAGTGATTTTGTAAAGCTTATTAGGAATAAAAGGGTGGATAAAGATGATATTCTAGTAAGCTTTGATGTCGTATCTTTTTTTACAAAGATTCCTCTTTATGAAGCTGTTCATGTTATAAAGATGGCCACCGATCCTGAAACAGCGAAGCTTGCAAAAATCTGTTTGCGGTCCACATTTTTCAGTTTTCAAGATCATTATTATGAACAAATTTCTGGAGTCGCCATGGGTTCCCCGCTCTTGCATATTGTCGCCAACCTATACATGGAGTACTTTGAAGGAAAAGGCCTTGACTCATTCCACTTGAAGCTAGCATGGTGGAAAAGATTTGTCGATGACACCAACCTGAATTAGACTCATGGTAAGGCAGATCTTGAGAATTTCTTCAATCATCTTAACTCTATATCTTCCGAAATCAAATTTACTATGGAGCTTGAGGAGAATGGTAAGATCCCCTTTCTAGACATTTTGATCAGTAGAAAAGAGGATGGTGCTTTGGGACACCAGGTCTACAAGAAGAAAACTCCTACTGATAGCTATCTTCATGCTGACTCTTACCATCATCCCTCCCAAAAATCTGGTGTTTTAAACACCCTATCTGTGAGGGTTTTCAGGATTTCTAACCCTCATCACCTAAATGATGAGATTGAACACTTAACCTCTATCTTCAAAAACATTAGATACAAGGAGTGGAGTATCAAGAGAGCTATAAGAAGGGCTCAGAATAGGGCCCTCTCTGAGCGTCCCCCTGGAGACAAGAATGAAAATCATGGGAAAGTTTACCTTCCATTCATCCAAGGGATTACAGATAAGATTGCAAAATTTTTAAAGAAGAATAACATAGACACTCAATTTACAACATGTGGAATGATAAGGCAACTGATGAGGTGAGTTAAGGATAACATTGATCGTCAACAGCTCAAGGGAGTGTACAAGATCGATTGCTCATGTGGTAAGAGTTATATTGGGGAAACAGGTCGGTCTCTGAAAATAAGACTTAAAGAGCATGCTGCTGACATAAAGAATGAAAGATCCCGTGCATCAACCCTTGCAGAGCACTCGTCCAAGACCAAACACCATGTGCGTTTGGAAGACGCCAAGGTAATTGCAAGAGAGGAAAATTATCATAAAAGAAAAATCAGAGAGGCCATTGAAATTATGAAATTTCCTCAAAACCTCAACAGGGACAATGGGAGTGAAATTAGTAGAAATTGGCTTCCTCTGATCAGACAAATAAACCCCTCCGGACCCTTGGAAGCATAGGATCAAAAAAAAAGGGGTCTTTCGAAAGTTTAATTAATTAATTAAACAAATTAATTTAATTAATTAAATTAAATTAAATTAAATTAATTAAATTAAATTAAATTAATGATTTAATTCTAAAAAATATGAAATTAAACATAACTTCTCAAATGATTAATAATAAACTAGAAAAATAACTTTGATTATGAAATTAATTTTAATTAATAAGAATAAGATATGAATAAGATCTCTAAAATAAATATTAATCAAATAAAAAAATTTAGAATTAAATAAAATTAAAGCATTAGAATGAGGTTTGAATTAATTGATTTTAATTAAATTCAATGAGGATTATTTAAATCAAAATTAATTAAATAAAACAAATTAATTTAATTAATTAATTATATTAGAAAAGAGAGAAATTATAAATTAAATATTAATCAAATAAAATTTTAAATTAAATAAAAATTAGAGCATTAGTATTATAAATTAATTTCCTTATCAATTTTAATTGGATTTTAATTAAATTGAATGGAGACTAGTTAATTAATTGAAAACAAATTTATTTAATTATATTGATTCTAAAAATGGAAATTAAATAAAATGAGTCAATTTATTAATCAAATAAAAAAATAACTTTGATTATGTAATTAATTTCAATTAATAAGAATAAGATCTAAATAAGATCTCTCAAATAAATATTAATCCAATAAAAATTTTTAGAATTAAATAAAATTAAATCATTAGAATTAAGTTTGAATTAATTTATTTTAATTAATTCAATGAGGATTATTTAAATCAAAATTAATTAAATAAAATAAATTAATTTAATTAATTAATTATATTAGAAAAGAGATAAATTATAAATTAAATATTAATCAAATAAAAAATTTAAATTAAATAAAAATTAGATAAATTAGATAAATTAATTAATTAATTAGTTAATTAATTAATTAATTGAACTAATAATGAATAATTAGTTAAAAAGTTTTTAGAAAACTTTTATAAATAAAAATAAAAATTTTATAAAGATTTTATAAAAATTTTATAAAATTATTATAAAAAGGAAATAAATAAATAAATAAAAAATAATAATTAATAAAAATAAGAAATCATGAGTCAGCCTTTATAAAATTAGTTTTCTTGGTTTATTTATATCCAGGTCGCAAGGCTTCCTTCTCTCAATAATCTTGCATTCATATTCTTTCTGATTTGTCCTGATGATGGACCGCCTTTGGGGTTTGAAACGCCGGCAAAATGAACTAGAAACTGTGGATAATCCGGATCATGACACTACAAAAAGCTTCCACAGAAGCTTAAAATCTAACATAACTTCCCTGTATGGAGGGGAAACATGGAAGGAGATCTGTCTTCTCGAAATCTTGAGGATAAAAATTGAGAGGAGAGCTGTAGACCTGCAATTTCTGAAACAATGTAGGAACAATAAAATCATTCCTCCTTTTTCTAAGGTAAATCATAGACTATTTAATCATTATAATAATGAGTCTTTTTTGAAATTAAGTTTGGCCCTAATTCGAAGTGAAATTAAAAGAAACAGGGCAGCGTTAGACAGGCTCAATCACTTGGCCCTTTCCTCCCATCTAAAACTAACTATGAAAATCAGCTTTGATCTTTGGAAAATAATTGATGCGAAAGCTGCATTGAAGGCCCAGTTAGAGAGTAGAATCGCTAGGGAAAGACAATCCAGGAAGCTGGCCAAGTTAGAGGAAGGCGTGGGTTTATCTACTGTGGAAAGAGACAACGCATATTCAACAGCAGAAACAAGAGACAATGCAGACAACGCTGAGAATGTTAATGCTGTAAGCAGAAAAGAGTTGAACATGCCAATCTCCTGCGCTGTTCAAACTTCCTACACTGTTCCCAACGCCATGAGAATAGCAGCAGAATAGGTGATCCCTTGCGATGTTCATCCGGGCAGCGCTTCACCAGCAAAAGAAGAAACAAATTCAAACAACGCTGATACTAAAAGCAGATCTGAATTAGAATATGCTGAATTAGAATACACTGGAATGAAGGTGCGATCAGAATGCAGGAACGCTGTTTGGGCTACCCACGCTGATCAACCTGTTACCTCCTACACTGCTCCCTACAACAACCGCGTTGTGGATGATACCAACTGCGCTGTGGAGCACGCAGGCAGCAACAATAGCATCATGGATGATATCAGCTGCAATGTGGAGCACGCAGGCAGCAACAACATGAACATGGTCTCCTACGCTATCCCTTGTGGTGATTCCAACAGCAATGAGAAGAAGCGCATTGAAGGTTGCGCTAGCACTAATAACATTGCTATCACATCAGAATTCGTTAGTAAGGATGTTGAAATTAGGGATACCAAGAACATTAATGTGGATGCTAAAAGAATCATGGATGATTATAATATATATAAGAACGGAAGCAACTTAGAAGGTAAAGATCTTGATGCTGAAACTAATACGAGCTATAGAATTATTAAGAATGATAATGCTACCACGGATAATTCTACCAATGATAGGTTTGTTATTTGGAACCCCATTGTTCCAAATAAGCATGATAAGAGAGTCGTGAATCTCTCATCCATAATGCTCAATTCTGAAGAAATCAAAATTCTGAGCAAAGGATTGGGATTTGTGGTCTCACCTAAGAACATTACTTTTGAAAGCATCATTTGCAACATTGAGAATCGGACTCAAGTTCTTTCATCAAACGACAGGGAGATATTAAGGTAGGAATGTTCCATTGCTATGTTGAAGTCTAAACGCCCAAAGAGTAACCTGAATAAAGAGGGGCGAGAGGCTCTTAGATCTCTCCGAAATAATGATAAGATAGTTGTTCTTAAAGCTGATAAAGGTGGAGCCACCGTTGTGTTAAATAAGGAAGATTACATTCATAAAATGAATGAGCATTTGAGTTGTGGAAGTTATAGAAGAGTCAACTCCAACCCTATTCCCAAGGTGATAAAGCAGGTCAAGAAAGCCATCATGGAAACCAACCTGGAAGATAAAATAAAAAAGAAGTTGATTCCCTCCTGTGAGGTTATTCCTAGAATCTATGGATTACCAAAAATCCATAAGGAAGGGGTCCCCCTTAGACCAATTGTTAACACCATTGGTTCCCCTACCTATGAATTAGCTAAGTATGTAGCTAAGATCCTAAAACCTCTGGTTGGTAACACAGACTCTTTTATAAAAGACTCAAGTGATTTTGTAAAGCTTATTAGGAATAAAAGGGTGGATAAAGATGATATTCTAGTAAGCTTTGATGTCATATCTTTGTTTACAAAGATTCCTCTTGATGAAGCTGTTCATGTTATAAAGATGGCCACCGATCCTGAAACAGCGAAGCTTGCAGAAATCTGTTTGCGGTCCACTTTTTTCAGTTTTCAAGATCACTATTATGAACAAATTTTTGGAGTCGCCATGGGTTCCCCGCTCCCACCTATTGTTGCCAACCTATACATGGAGTACTTTGAAAGAAAAGCCCTTGACTCATTCCACTAGAAGCCAGCATGGTGGAAAATATTTGTCGATGACACCAACCTGTATTGGATTCATGGTAAGGCAGAGCTTGAGAAGTTCTTCAATCATATTAACTCTATATCTTCCAAAATCAAATTTACTATGGAGCTTGAGGAGAATGGTAAGATCCCCTTTCTAGACATTTTGATCAGTAGAAAAGAGGATGGTACTTTGGGACACCCGATCTACAGGAAGAAAACTCATACTGATAGCTATCTTCATGATGACTCCTACCATCATCCCTCCCAAAAATCTGGCATCTTAAACACCCTAGCTGTGAGGGCTTTCAGGATTTCTGACCCTGATCACCTAAATGATGAGATTGAACACTTAACCTCTGTCTTCAAAAACATTGGATTCAAGGAGTGGAGTATCAAGAGAGCTATATAAGAAGGGCTCAGGATAGGGCCCTCTCTGAGTGTCCCCCTAGAGACAAGAAAGAAAATCATGGGAAATTTTACCTTCCATTCATCCAAGGGATTACAGATAAGATTGCAAAATTTTTAAGGAAGAATAACATAGACATTCAATTTACAACATGTGGAACAATAAGGCAAATGATGAGGTCAGTTAAGGATAACATTGATCGTCAACAGCTCAAGGGAGTGTACAAGATTGATTGCTCATGTGGCAAGAGTTATATTGGGGAAACAGGTCGGTCTCTAAAAATAAGACTTAAAGAGCATGGTGCTGACATAAAAATGAAAGATCCCATGCATCAGCCCTTGCAGAGCACTCGTCGAAGACCAAACATCATGTGTGTTTGGAAGACGCCAAGGTAATTGGAAGAGAGGACAACTATCATAAAAGAAAAATCAGAGAGGCCATTGAAATTAAGAAGTTTCCTCAAAACCTCAACAGGGACAATGGGAGTGAAATCAGTGGAAATTGGCTTCCTCTGATCAGACAAATAAACCCCTCCAGACCCTTGGAAGCATAGGATCAAAAAAAAAGGGGGTCTTTCGAAAGTTTAATTAATTAATTAAACAAATTAATTTAATTAATTTAATTTAATTTAATTTAATTTTTTTTTTTTGTAAGCTGGGGCGGGACTCTCCGATTTACATGTCCATTGTGTACCCCTCTACGGGGGAGGGGTAGCCCAAGATTTGAACCCAAGACTTCCGGTTCGGTGAGACTTCATTTCCACGACCCTTGCCACTTGAGCTACCCCATGTGGACTTAATTTAATTTAATTAATTATATTAATTAAATTAAATTAAATTAATGATTTAATTCTAAAAAATATGAAATTAAACATAACTTCTAAAATGATTAATAATAACCCAGAAAAATAACTTTGATTATGAAATTAATTTTAATTAATAAGAATAAGATCTCTCAAATAAATATTAATCAAATAAAAAAATTTAGAATTAAATAAAATTAAAGCATAAGAATGAAGTTTGAATTAATTGATTTTAATTAAATTCAATTAGGATTATTTAAATCAAAATTAATTAAATAAAACGAAATTATTTAATTAATTAATTATATTAGAAAAGGGAGAAATTATAAATTAAATATTAATGCAATAAAATTTTAAATTAAATAAAAATTAGAGCATTAGGATTATAAATTAATTTCTTTATCAATTTTAATTAAATTTAATGGAGACGAATTAATTAATTGAAAACAAATTTATTTAATTATTTAATTATATTAATTCTAAAAAATGGAAATTAAATAAAATTAGTCAATTTATTAATCAAATAAAAAAATAACTTTGATTATGTAATTAATTTTAATTAATAAGAATAAGATCTAAATTAGATCTCTCAAATAAATATTAATCCAGTAAAAAATTTTAGAATTAAATAAAATTAAAGTATTAGAATAAAGTTTGAATTAATTGATTTTAATTAAATTCAATGAGGATTATTTAAATCAAAATTAATTAAATAAAATAAATTAATTTAATTAATTAATTATATTAGAAAAGATCTAAATTAGATCTCTCAAATAAATATTAATCCAGTAAAAAATTTTAGAATTAAATAAAATTAAAGTATTAGAATAAAGTTTGAATTAATTGATTTTAATTAAATTCAATGAGGATTATTTAAATCAAAATTAATTAAATAAAATAAATTAATTAATTATATTAGAAAAGAGAGAAATTATAAACTAAATATTAATCAAATAAAAATTTTAAATTAAATAAAAATTAGAGCATTAGTATTATAAATTAATTTCTTTATCAATTTTAATTGGATTTTAATAAAAATTAATTGAGACTAATAAATTAATTGAAAACAAGTTTATTTAATTATTTAATTATATTAATTCTAAAAAAATGGAAATTAAATAAAATTAGTCGATTTATTAATCAAATAATAAAAAAATTACTTTTATTTTATAAATAAATAAAAATAAAAATTAGAAATTAATAAATTAATTAATTACATTAGATAAATTAATTAATTAAGCTAATAATGAATAATTAAATAATTAGTTAAAAAGTTTTTATAAAAGTTTTATAAATAAAAATAAAAATTTTATAAAAATTTTATAAAATTATTATAAAAAGGAAAAAAAAAAAAAAATAATAATAATAATTAATAAAAATAAGAAACCATGAGTTGTCCTTTATAAAATTAGGGTTCTTGGTTTATTTATATCCAGGTCGCAAGGCTTCCTTCTCTCAATAATCTTTCATTCATATTATTTCTGATTTGTCCTGATGATGGACCCCCTTTGGGGTTTGAAACGTCGGCAGAATGAACTAGAAACTGTGGATAATTCGGATCATGACACTACAAAAAGCTTCCACAGAAGCTTAAAATCTAACATAACTTCCCTATATAGAGGGGAAACATGGAAGGAGATCTGTCTTCTCGAAATCTTGAGGATAAAAATTGAGAGGAGAGCTGCGGACCTGCAATTTCTGAAACAATGTAGGAACAAGAAAATCATTCCTCCTTTTGCTAAGGTAAATCTTAGACTATTTAATCATTATAATGATAAGGCTTTTTTGAAATTAAGTTTGGCCCTAATTCGAAGTGAAATTAAAAGAACCAGGGCAGCGTTAGATAGGCTCAATCTCTTGGCCCTTTCCTCCCGTCTAAAACGAACTATGAAAATCAGCTTTGATCTTTGGAAAATAATTGATGTGAAAGCTGCATCGAAGGCCACGTCAGAGGGTAGAATCGCTAGGGAAAGACAGTCTAGGAAGCTGGCCATGTTGGAGGAAGGCGTGGGTTTATCTACTGTGGAAGGAGACAACGCATTTTGAACAACAGAAACAAGAGAGAATGCAGAGAGCGCTGAGGATGTTAACGCTGAGAATGTTAATGTTGTTAACAGAAAAGAGTTGAACATGCCAATCTCCTGCACTATTCAAACTTCCTACGCCGTTCCCAATGCCATGAGAATAGCAGCAGAACAAGTGATCCCTTGCGATGTTCATCCGGACAGTGCTTCACCAGCAGAAGAAGAAACAAATTCGGACAGCGCTGATACTAAAAGCAGATCTGAATTAGAATACGCTGAAATGAAGGTGCCATCAGAATGCAAGAACGCTGTTTGGGCTACCTACGCTGATCAACCTGTTACCTCCTACATTGCTCCCTACAACAACCACGATATGGATGATACCAACTGCGTTGTGGAGCACACAAGCAGTAACAACAGCATCGTGGATGATATTAGCTGCAATGTGGAGCACACAGGCAGTAACAACATGAACATGGTCTCCTACGTTGTCCCTTATGGTGATTCCAGCAACAATGAGAAGAAGTGCATTGAAGGCTGCCCTAGCACTAATAACATTGCTATCACATCAGAATTCGTTAGTAAGGATGTTGAAATTAGGGATACCAAGAACATTAACGTGGATGCTAAAAGAATCATGTATGATTATAATATATATAAGAATGGAAGCAACTTAGAAGGTATAGATCTTGATGTTGAAGCTAATACGAGCTATAGAATTATTAAGAATTATAATGCTACCAGGGATAATTCTGACAATGATAGGTTTGTTATTGGGAACCCCATTGTTCCAAATAAGCATGATAAGAGAGTCGTGAATCTCTCATCCATAATGCTCAACTCTAAAGAAATCAAAATCCTGAGCAAAGGATTGGGATTTGCGGTCTCACCTAAGAACATTCCTTTTGAAAGCATCATTTGCAACATTGAGAATGGGACTCAAGGTCTTTCATAAAACGACAGGGAGATATTAAGACAGGAATGTCCCCTTGCTATGTTGAAGTCTAAATGCCCAAAGAGTAACTTGAATAAAGAGGGGCGAGAGGCTCTTAGATCTCTCTGAAATGATGATAAGATAGTTTTTCTTAAAGCGGATAAAGGTGGAGCCACCGTTGTGTTAAATAAGGAAGATTACATTCATAAAATGAATGAGCATTTGAGTTGTGGAAGTTATAGAAGAGTCAAATCCAACCCTATTCCCAAGGTGATAAAGCAGGTCACGAAAGCCGTCATGGAAACCAACCTGGAAGATAAAATAAAAAAGAAGTTGATTCCCTCCTGTGAGGTTATTCCTAGAATCTATGGATTACCAAAAATCCATAAGGAAGGGGTCCCCCTTCGACCAATTGATAACACCATTGGTTCCCCTACCTATGAATTAGCTAAGTATGTAGATAAGATCCTAAAACCTCTGGTTGGTAACATAGACTCTTTTATAAAAGACTCAAGTGATTTTGTAAAGCTTATTAGGAATAAAAGGGTGCATAAAGATGATATTGTAGTAAGCTTTGATGTCGTATCTTTGTTTACAAAGATTCCTCTTGATGAAGCTGTTCATGTTATAAAGATGGTCACCGATCGTGAAACAGTGAAGCTTGCGGAAATCTGTTTGCGGTCCACTTTTTTCAGTTTTCAAGATCACTATTATGAACAAATTTCTGGAGTCGCCATGGGTTAC
Source organism: Pinus tabuliformis (assembly GCA_031772625.1). Taxonomy (NCBI): domain Eukaryota; kingdom Viridiplantae; phylum Streptophyta; class Pinopsida; order Pinales; family Pinaceae; genus Pinus; species Pinus tabuliformis. Next base: position 1,195,870,344 of record CM062817.1, on the reverse strand, counting down.
CCGCTCTCACCTATTGTCGCCAACCTATACATGGAGTACTTTGAAAGAAAAGCCCTTGACTCATTCCACTTGAAGCCAGCATGGTGGAAAAGATTTGTCGATGACACCAACCTGAATTGGACTCATGGTAAGGCAGAGCTTGAGAACTTCTTCAATCATCTTAACTCTATATCCTCCGAAATCAAATTTACTATGGAGCTTGAGGAGAATGGTAAGACCCCCTTTCTAGATGTTCTGATCAGTAGAAAAGAGGATGGTACTTTGGGACACCAGGTCTACAGGAACAAAACTCATACTGATAGCTATCTTCATGCTGACTCTTACCATCATCCCTCCCAAAAATCTGGCGTCTTAAACACCCTAGCTGTGAGGGCTTTCAGGATTTCTGACCCTCATTACCTAAATGATGAGATTGAACACTTAACCTCTGTCTTCAAAAACATTGGATACAAGGAGTGGAGTATCAAGAGAGCTATAATAAGGGCTCAGGATAGGGCCCTCTCTGAGCGTCCTTCTGGAGACAAGAAAGAAAATCATGGGAAATTTTACCTTCCATTCATCCAAGGGATTACAGATAAGATTGCAAAAATTTTAAGGAAGAACAAAATAGACACTCAGTTTACAACATGTGGAACGATAAGGCAAATGATGAGGTCGGTTAAGGATAACATTGATCGTCAACAACTCAAGGGAGTGTACAAGATCGATTGCTCATGTGGCAAGAGTTATATTGGGGAAACAGGTTGGTCTCTGAAAATAAGACTTAAAGAGCATGCTGCTGACATAAAGAATGAAAGATCTCGTGCATCAACCCTTGCAGAGCACTCGTCCAAGACCAAACATCATGTGTGTTTGGAAGACGCCAAGGTAATTGCAAGAGAGGACAACTATCATAAAAGAAAAATCAGAGAGGTTATTGAAATTATGAAATTTCCTCAAAACCTCAACAGGGACAATCGGACTGAAATCAGTGGAAATTGGCTTCCTCTGATCAGAAAAATAAACCCCTCCGGACCCTTGGAAGCATAGGATAAAAAAAAATGGGGGTCCTTTCGAAAGTTTAATTAATTAATTAAACAAATTAATTTAATTAATTTCATTTAATTTAATTTAATTAATTATATTAATTAAATTAAATTAAATTAAATTAATGATTTAATTCTAAAAAATATGAAATTAAACATAACTTCTCAAATGATTAATAATAACCCAGAAAAATAACTTTGATTATGAAATTAATTTTAATTAATAAGAAAAAGATCTGAATAAGATCTCTCAAATAAATATTAATCAAATAAAAATTTTTAGAATTAAATAAAATTAAAGCATTAGAATGAAGTTGGAATTAATTGATTTTAATTAAATTCAATGATGGCTATTTAAACCAAAATTAATTAAATAAAACAAATTAATTTAATTCATTAATTATATTAGAAAAGAGAGAAATTGTAAATTAAATATTAATCAAATAAAATTTTAAATTAAATAAAAATTAGAGCATTAGTATTATAAATTAATTTCTTTATCAATTTTAATTGGATTTTAATTAAATTTAATGGAGACTAATTAATTAATTGAAAAAAAAATTATTTAATTATTTAATTATATTAATTCTAAAAAGTGGAAATTAGATAAAATTAGTCAATTTATTAATCAAATAAAAAATAACTTTGATTATGTAATTAATTTCAGTTAATAAGAATAAGATCTAAATAAGATCTCTCAAATAAATATTAATCCAATAAAATATTTTAGAATTAAATAAAATTAAAGCATTAGAATAAATTTTGAATTAATTGATTTTAATTAAATTCAATGAGGATTATTTAAATCAAAATTAATTAAACAAAATAAATTAATTTAATTAATTAATTATATTAGAAAAGAGAGAAATTATAAATTAAATATTAACCAAATAAAAATTTTAAATTAAATAAAAATTAGAGCATTAGTATTATAAGTTAATTTCTTTATCAATTTTAATTGGATTTTAATTAAAATTAATGGAGACTAATTAATTAATTGAAAACAAGTTTATTTAATTTTTTAATTATATTAACTCTAAAAAAATGGAAATTAAATAAAATTAGTCAATTTATTAATCAAATAATAAAAAATTTACTTTTAAATTATAAATAAATAAAAATAAAATTTAGAAATTAATAAATTAATTAATTAGATAATTTAAATAAATAAATAAATTAATTAGTTAATTAATTAATTAATTAATTGAACTAATAATGAATAATTAAATAATTAGTTAAAAAGTTTTTATAAAACTTTTATAAATAAAAATAAAAAATTTATAAAGATTTTATAAAAAATTTCTAAAATTATTATAAAAAGGAAAAAAATAAATAAATAAAAAATAATAATTAATAAAAATAAGAAATCATGAGTTGACCTTTATAAAATTAGGGTTCTTGGTTTAATTATATCCAGGTTGCAAGGCTTCCTTCTCTCAATAATCTTTCATTCATATTCTTTCTGATTTGTCCTGATGATGGACCCCCTTTGGGGTTTGAAACGTCGGCAGAATGAACTAGAAACTGTGGATAATCCGGATCATGACACTACAAAAAACTTCCACAGAAGCTTAAAATCTAACATAACTTCCCTGTATGGAGGGGAAACATGGAAGGAGATCTGTCTTCTCAAAATCTTGAGGATAAAAATTGAGAGGAGAGCTGCGGACCTGCAATTTCTGAAACAATGTGGGAACAAGAAAATCATTCCTCCTTTTGCTAAGGTAATTCATAGACTATTTAATCATTATAATAATAAGTCTTTTTTGAAATTAAGTTTGGCCCTAATTCGAAGTGAAATTAAAAGAACCAGGGCAGCGTTAGACAGGCTCAATCACTTGGCCCTTTCCTCCCATCTAAAACTAACAATGAAAATCAGCTTTGATCTTTGGAAAATAATTGATGCGAAAGCTGCATTGAAGAACCAATCAGAGGGTAGAATCGTCAGGGAAGGACAGTCTAGGAAGCTAGCCAAGTTAGAGGAAGGCATGGGTTTATCTACTGTGGAAGGAGACAACACATATTGAACAGCAGAAACAAGAGACAATGCGGACAACGCTGAGGATGTTAACACTGAGAATGTTAATGTTGTAAGCAGAAAAGAGTTGAACATGCCAATCTCCTACGCTGTTCAAACTTCCTACGCTGTTCCCTACGCCATCAGAATAGCAGCAGAACAGGTGATCCCTTACGATGTTCATCCAAACAGCGCTTCACCAGCAGAAGAAGAAACAAATTTGGACAGCGCTGATACTAAAAGCAGATCTAAATAAGAATACACTGAATTAGAATATGCTAGAATGAAGGTGCCATCAGAACGCAGGAACGTTATTCTGTCTACCTACGCTGATCAACCTGTTACCTCCTACACTGCTCCCTACAACAATCGCACTGTGGATCACGCAGGCAGCAACAACATGAACATGGTCTTCTATGCTGTCCCTTATGGTGATTCCAGCAGCAATGAGAAGAAGCGCATTGAAGGCTTCCCTAGCAATAATAACATTGCTATCACATCAGAATTCGTTAGTAAGGATGTTGAAATTAGGGATACCAAGAACATAATGTGGATGTTAAAAGAATCATGGATGATTATAATATATATAAGAATGGAAGCAACTTAGAAGGTAAAGATCTTGATGCTGAAGCTAATACGAGCTATAGAATTATTAAGAATGATAATGCTACCAGTGATAATTCTGACAATGATAGGTTTGTTATTGGGAACCCCATTGTTCCAAATAAGCATGATAAGAGAGTCGTGAATCTCTCATCCATAATGCTCAACTCTGAAGAAATCAAAATCCTGAGCAAAGGATTGGGATTTGCGGTCTCACCTAAGAACATTCCTTTTGAAAGCATCATTTGCAACATTGAGAATGGGACTCAAGGTCTTTCATCAAACGACAGGGAGATATTAAGACAGGAATGTTCCCTTGCTATGTTGAAGTCTAAACGCCCAAAGAGTAACCTGAATAAAGAGGGGCGAGAGGCTCTTAGATCTCTCCGAAATAATGATAAGATAGTTCTTCTTAAAGCGGATAAAGGTGGAGCCACCGTTGTGTTAAATAAGGAAGATTACATTCATAAAATGAATGAGCATTTGAGTTTTGGAAGTTATAGAAGAGTCAACTCCAACCCTATTCCCAAGGTGATAAAGCGGGTCAAGAAAGCCATCATGGAAACCAACTTGGAAGATAAAATAAAAAAGAAGCTGATTCCCTCCTGTGAGGTTATTCCTAGAATCTATGGATTACCAAAAATCCATAAGGAAGGGGTCCCCTTTAGACCAATTGTTAACACCATTGGTTCCCCTACCTATGATTTAGCTAAGTATGTAGCTAAGATCCTAAAACCTCTAGTTGGTAACACAGACTCTTTTATAAAAGACTCAAGTGATTTTGTAAAGCTTATCAGGAATAAAAGGGTGGATAGAGATGATATTCTAGTAAGCTTTGATGTCGTATCTTTGTTAACAAAGATTCCTCTTGATGAAGCTGTTCATGTTATAAAGATGGCCACTGATCCTGAAACAATGAAGCTTGCAGAAATCTGTTTGCGGTCCACTTTTTTCAGTTTTCAAGATCACTATTATGAACAAATTTCTGTAGTCGCCATGGGTTCCCCGCTCTCACCTATTGTCGCCAACCTATACATGGAGTACTTTGAAAGAAAAGCCCTTGACTCATTCCACTTGAAGCCAGCATGGTGGAAAAGGTTTGTCGATGACACCAACCTGAATTGGACTCATGGTAAGGTAGATCTTGAGAAGTTCTTCAATCATCTTAACGCTATATCTTCCGAAATCAAATTTACTATGGAGCTTGAGGAGAATGGTAAGATCCCCTTTCTAGACGTTCTGATCAGTAGAAAAGAGGATGGTACTTTGGGACATCGGGTCTACAGGAAGAAAACTCATACTGATAGCTATCTTCATGTTGACTCTTACCATCATCCCTCCCGAAATCTGGCGTCTTAAACACCCTAGCTGTGAGGGCTTTCAGGATTTCTGACCCTCATCACCTAAATGATGAGATTGAACACTTAACCTCTATCTTCAAAAACATTGGATACAAGGAGTGGAGTATCAAGAGAGCTATAAGAATGGCTCAGGATAGGGCCCTCTCTGAGCGTCCCCCTGGAGATAAGAAAGAAAATCATGGGAAATTTTACCTTCCATTCATCCAAGGGATTACAGATAAGATTGCAAAAATTTTAAGGAAGAATAACATAGACACTCAATTTACAACATGTGGAATGATAAGGCAAATGATGAGGTCGGTTAAGTATAACATTGATCGTCAACAACTCAAGGGAGTGTACAAGATCGATTTCTCATGTGGCAAGAGTTATATTGGGGAAACAAGTCGGTCTCTGAAAATAAGACTTAAAGAGCATGCTGCTGACATAAAGAATGAAAGATCCCGTGCATCAGCCCTTGCAGAGCACTCGTCCAAGACCAGACATCATGTGTGTTTGGAAGATGCCAAGGTAATTGCAAGAGAGGACAACTATCATAAAAGAAAAATGAGAGAGGTCATTGAAATTATGAAATTTCCTCAAAACCTCAACAAGGACAATGGTAGTGAAATCAGTGGAAATTGGCTTCCTCTGATTAGACAAATAAACCCCTCCGGACCCTTGGAAGCATAAGATAAAAGAAAAGGGGGTCTTTCAAAAGTTTAATTAATTAATTAAACAAATTAATTTAATTAATTTAATTTAATTTAATTTAATTAATTATATTAATTAAATTAATGATTTAATTCTAAAAAATATGAAATTAAACATAACTTCTCAAATAATTAATAATAACCCAGAAAAATAACTTTGATTATGAAATTAATTTTAATTAATAAGAATAAGATCTAAATAAGATCTCTCAAATAAATATTAATCAAATAAAAAAATTTAGAATTAAATAAAATTAAAGCATTAGAATGAAGTTTGAATTAGTTGATTTTAATTAAATTCAATGAGGATTATTTAAATCAAAATTAATTAAATAAAACAAATTAATTTAATTAATTAATTATATTAGAAAAGAGAAAAATTATAAATTAAATATTAATCAAATAAAATTTTAAATTAAATAAAAATCAGAGCATTAGTATTATAAATTAATTTCTTTATCAATTTTAATTGGATTTTAATTAAATTTAATGGAGACTAATTAATTAATTGAAAACAAATTTATTTAATTATTTTAATTCTAAAACATGGAAATTAAATAAAATTAGTCAATTTATTAATCAAATAAAAAATAACTTTGATTATGTAATTAATTTTAATTAATAAGAATAAGATCTAAATAAGATCTCTCAAATAAATATTAATCCAATAAAAATTTTTAGAATTAAATAAAATTAAAGCATTAGAATAAAGTTTGAATTAATTGATTTTAATTAAATTCAATGAGGATTATTTAAATCAAAATTAATTAAATAAAATAAATTAATTTAATTAATTAATTATATTAGAAAAGAGAGAAACTATAAATTAAATATTAATCAAATAAAAACTTTAAAATAAATAAAAATTAGAGCATTAGTATTATAAATTAATTTCTTTATCAATTTTAATTGGATTTCAATTAGAATTAATGGAGACAAATTAATTAATTGAAAACAATTTTATTTAATTATGTTAATTCTAAAAAAATAGAAATTAAATAAAATTAGTCAATTTATTAACCAAATAATAAAAAATTTACTTTTAATTTATAGATAAATAAAAATAAAAATTAGAAATGAATAAATTAATTAATTAGATAAATTAGATAAATTAATTAGTTAATTAATTAATTAATTGAACTAATAGTGAATAATTAAATAATTAGTTATAAAGTTTTTATAAAACTTTTTATAAATAAAAATAAAAATTTTATAAAGATTTTATAATAATTTTATAAAATTATTATAAAAAGGAAAAAAATAAATAAATAAATAATAATAATTAATAAAAATAAGAAATCATGAGTCGGTCTTTACAAAATTAGGGTTTTTGGTTTATTTATATCCAGGTTGCAAGGCTTCCTTCTCTCAATAGTCTTTCATTCATATTCTTTCTGATTTGTCCTGATGATGGACCCCCTTTGGGGTTTGAAACGTCGGCAGAATGAACTAGATGTTGTGGATAATCTGGATCATGACACTACAAAAAGCTTTCACAGAAGATTAAAATCTAACATAACTTCCCTGTACATAGGGGAAACATGGAAGGAGATCTGTCTTCCCGAAATCTTGAGGATAAAAATTGAGAGGAGAGCTGCGGACCTGCAATTTTTGAAACAATGTAGGAACAAGAAAATCATTCCTCCTTTTGCTAAGGTAAATCATAGACTATTTAATCATTATAATAATAAGTCTTTTTTGAAATTAAGTTTGGCCCTAATTGGAAGTGAAATTAAAAGAACCAGGGCAGCGTTAGACAGGCTCAATCGCTTGGCCCTTTCCTCCCATCTAAAACGAACTATGAAAATCAGCTTTGATCTTTGGAAAATAATTGATATGAAAGCTGCATTGAAGGCCTAGTCAGAGGGTAGAATTTCCAGGAAAAGACAGTCTAGGAAGCTGGCCAAGTTAGAGGAAGGCGTGGGTTTATCTACTGTGGAAGGAGACTACGCATATTGAACAGCAGAAACAAGAGATAATGCGGACAACACTGAGGATGTTAACGCTAAGAATATTAATGCTGTAAGTAGAAAAGAGTTGAACATGCCAATCTCCTGCGCTGTTCAAACTTCCTACACTGTTCCCAACGCCATGAGAATAACAGCAGAACAGGTGATCCCTTGCGATGCTCATCGGGACAGTGCTTCACCAGCAGAAGAAGAAACAAATTCGGACAACACTGATACTAAAAGCCAATCCTAATTAGAATACGCTGAATTAGAATATGCTGGAGTGAAGGTGCCATTAGAATGCAGGAACGCTGTTCAGGCTACCTACACTGATCAACCTGTTACCTCCTACACTGCCCCCTACAACAACCGCGCGGTGGATGATACCAACTGCGCTATGGAGAACACAGGCAGCAACAACAGCATCGTGGATGATATCAGCTGCATGTGGAGCACGCAGGAAGCAACAACATGAACATGGTCTCCTACGCTGTGCCTTATGGTGATTCCAACGGAAATGAGAAGAAGCGCATTGAAGGCTGCCCTAGCACTAATAACATTGCTATCACATGAGAATTCGTTAGTAAGGATGTTGAAATTAGGGATACCAAGAACATTAACGTGGATGCTAAAAGAGTCATGGATGATTATAATATATATAAGAACGAAAGCAGCTTAGAAGGTAAAGATCTTGATGCTGAAGCTAATACGAGTTATAGAATTATTAAGAATGATAATGCTACCAGGGATAATTCTGACAATGATAGGTTTGTTATTGGGAACCCCATTGTTCCAAATAAGCATGATAAGAGAGTCGTGAATCTCTCATCCATAATGCTCAACTCTAAAGAAATCAAAATCCTGAGCAAAGGATTGGGATTTGCGATCTCACCTAAGGACATTCCTTTTGAAAGCATCATACGCAACATTGAGAATGGGACTCAAGGTCTTTGATGAAATGACAGGGAGATATTAAGATAGGAATGTTCCCTTGCTATGTTGAAGTCTAAACGCCCAAAGAGTAACCTGAATAAAGAGGGGCTTGAGGCTCTTAGATCTCTTCGAAATAATGATAAGATAGTTGTTCTTAAAGCGGATAAAGGTGCAACCACCGTTGTGTTAAATAAGGAAGATTGCATTCATAAAATGAATGAGCATTTGAGTTGTGGAAGTTATAGAAGAGTCAACTCCAACCCTATTCCCAAGGTGATAAAGCAGGTCAAGAAAGCCATCATGGAAACCAACCTGGAAGATAAAATAAAAAAGAAGCTGATTCCCTCCTGTGAGGTTATTCCTAGAATCTATGGATTACCAAAAATCCATAAGGAAGGGATCCCCCTTAGACCAATTGTTAACACCATTGGTTCCCCTACCTATGAATTAGCTAAGTATGTAGCTAAGATCCTAAAACCTCTGGTTGGTAACACAGACTCTTTTATAAAAGACTCAAGTGATTTTGTAAAGCTTATTAGGAATAAAAGGGTGGATAAAGATGATATTCTAGGAAGCTTTGATGACGTATCTTTTTTTACAAAGATTCCTCTTGATGAAGGTGTTCATGTTATAAAGATGGCCACCGATCCTGAAACAACAAAGCTTGCAGAAATCTATTTGCGGTCCACATTTTTCAGTTTTCAAGATCACTATTATGAACAAATTTCTGGAGTCACCATGGGTTCCCCGCTCTCACCTATTGTCGCCAACCTATACATGGAGTACTTTGAAAGAAAAGCCCTTGACTCATTCCACTTGAAGCCAGCATGGTGGAAAAGATTTGTCGATGACACCAACCTGAATTGGACTCATGGTAAGGCAGAGCTTGAGAAGTTCTTCAATCATCTTAACTCTATATCTTCCGAAATCAAATTTACTATGGAGCTTGAGGAGAATGGTAAGATCCCCTTTCTAGACGTTCTGATCAGTAGAAAAGAGGATGGTACTTTGGGACACCAGGTCTACAGGAAGAAAACTCATACTGATAGCTATCTTCATGCTGACTCTTACCATCATCCCTCCCAAAAATCTGGCGTCTTAAACACCCTAGCTGTGAGGGCTTTCAGGATTTCTGACCCTGATCACCTAAAGGATGAGATTGAACACTTAACCTCTGTCTTCAAAAACATTGGATACAAGGAGTGGAGTATCAAGAGAGCTATAAGAAGGGCTCAGGATAGGGCCCTCTCTGAGCGTCCCCCTGGAGACAAGAAAGAAAATCATGGGAAAGTTTACCTTCCATTCATCCAAGGGATTACAGATAAGATTGCAAAAATTTTAAGGAAGAATAACATAGACACTCAATTTACAACATGTGGAACGATAAGGCAAATGATGAGGTCGGTTAAGGATAACATTGATCGTCAAGAGCTCAAGGGAGTGTACAAGATCGATTGCTCTTGTGGCAAGAGTTATATTGGGGAAACAGGTCGGTCTCTGAAAATAAGACTTAAAGAGCATGCTGTTGACATAAAGAATGAAAGATCCCATGCATCAGCCCTTGCAGAGCACTCGTCCAAGACCAAACATCATGTGTGTTTGGAAGACGCCAAGGTAATTATAAGAGAGGACAACTATCATAAAAGAAAAATCAGAGAGGCCATTGAAATTATGAAATTTCCTCAAAACCTCAACAGGGACAATGGGAGTGAAATCAGTGGAAATTGGCTTCCTTTGATCAGACAAATAAACCCCTCCGGACCCTTGGAAGCATAGGATAAAAAAAAGGGGGTCTTTCATTTCGAAAGTTTAATTAATTAATTAAACAAATTAATTTAATTAAATTAATGATTTAATTCTAAAAAACATAACTTCTCAAATGATTAATAATAACCCAGAAAAATAACTTTGATTATGAAATTAATTTTAATTAATAAGAATAAGATCTGAATAAGATCTCTCAAATAAATATTAATCAAATAAAAAAATTTAGAATTAAATAAAATTAAAGCATTAGAATGAAGTTTGAATTAATTGATTTTAATTAAATTCAATGAGGATTATTTAAATCAAAATTAATTAAATAAAACAAATTAATTTAGTTAATTAATTATATTAGAAAAGAGAGAAATTATAAATTAAATATTAATCAAATAAAATTTTAAATTAAATAAAAATTAGAGCATTAGTATTATAAATTAATTTCTTTATCAATTTTAATTGGATTTTAATTAAATTTAAAGGAGACTAATTAATTAATTGAAAACAAATTTATTTTATTATTTAATTATATTAATTCTAAAAAATGGAAATTAAATAAAATTATTCAATTTATTAATCAAATAAAAAAATAACTTTGATTATGTAATTAATTTTAATTAATAAGAATAAGATCTAAATAAGATCTCTCAAATAAATATTAATCCAATAAAAATTTTTAGAATTAAATAAAATTAAAGCATTAGAATAAAGTTTGAATTAATTGATTTTAATTAAATTCAATGAGAATTATTTAAATCAAAATTAATTAAATAAAATAAATTAATTTAATTAATTAATTGTATTAGAAAAGAGAGAAATTATAAATTAAATATTAATCAAATAAAAATTTTAAATTAAATAAAAATTAGCGCATTAGTATTGTAAATTAATTTCTTTATCAATTTTAATTGGATTTTAATTAAAATTAATGGAGACTAATTAATTAATTGAAAACGATTTTATTTAATTATTTAATTCTATTAATTCTAAAAAAATGGAAATTAAATAAAATTTGTCAATTTATTAATCAAATAATAAAAAAATTTACTTTTAAGTTATAAATAAATAAAAATAAAAATGAGAAATGAATAAATTAATTAATTAGAGAAATTAATTAATTAATTAATTAGTTAATTAACTAATTAATTGAACTAATAATGAACAATTAAATAATTAGTTAAAAAGTTTTTATAAAACTTTTATAAATAAAAATAAAAATTTTATAAAGATTTTATAAAATTATTATAAAAAGGAAAAAATAATTAAATAATAATTAATAAAAATAAGAAATCATGAGTCGGCCTTCATAAAATTAGGGTTTTTGGTTTATTTATATCCATGTCGCAAGGCTTCTTTCTCTCAATAATCTTTCATTCATATTCTTTCTGATTTGTACTCATGATGGACCCCCTTTGGGGTTTGAAACGCCGGCAGAATGAACTAGAAACTGTGGATAATCTGGATCATGACACTACAAAATTAAAAATAAAGGAAAACAAATAAAGTCATGAGCCAATAATAATAATAATAATAATTAAGAAAATAAGACCTAAGGGATAGCTCATTTGGTCGAGTTCCCCTTGCTAAGTACCTTGCCAATTTGGAGGTCATGCAGTCAAATCCCCTTTGCACCCTTGCGGTTGGGCCTGACATATTCAATGGAAAGGTAGATCCCTTCAGGTGGATCTTCTCAAATTATTACCCATGGATGCGGGCACTTAGTGACCATAAACCACAGTTGAAAAAACAAAAGTAAAAAATAAAATCAAATCAAATTATAACATTGGAAAATGATTAGTTTAAAATCTACAAGTCTAAAATGCATTGCTGCTAATATGCAAAATGTAAAAAGTAACTGACAATCTATGAGTTATCCATGGAAATATCAAACGTTTATAGTTATTAACATTTTACTGTATGAGAGTTTTAACATATTTTGAAATTCTTTTACAACTAGTAAATATATGGTGAAAATAAATGTAATTAAGAATTGCTTTAAAATTAGAAAAATGGCAATAAACAAAAATAGAAAAAAACAAGAAAACAAAAGTATGACTAATGAAAAAGCCAAACAAAATTTTAGTTATTTTTTTCTACTTGATATCTTGTGAATATTTTTTGGCATGAAAATGGTGGGGATCTATCTACATGGCATTTTGTTGTGAAATGTTATAATTGGCCAATAGAAACTTATTTTATTTTTTGTTTTGTTTTTATAATGATTTTTATCTTTCATAATTCAATTTAAAACCACATAAAATGAGCTATAAACTAACTAAAAATATGAATTTACATTTTAAAAAAAATTAAAATTTCATTTTCATTTTCAAAGTATTAAGTTTTATATTGTTTTTTCAAAATTTTGATAAAATTTATATAATATGATTAAAAAGCTCTAAATTAATAGAAATTCAAAGTTATTTTTGAAAAAAATTAAAAATAATATATTATAAAAAAATCTAATTAATTTTATAATATGATAAAAAAACAAATTAAAAAAAATAAATCTAAAAATTAGGTATATATATATATATGAAAATAAAAATTACAATAAATTATATATAGATAAATATAAAATTTAAAAAATACATATTAAAAATATTAAAAATTTAAATAAACAAATTAAATTAATGTCGGGGTTCCTATCTCTAAGTAACAACCCTTTCGAATGGCCCCCAAAAAGTGGAGGTGATTCATTCACGGAGTCACCCTTCGTAACACTTCTTTATTGTTCTAGGGGTCGATTGTGGGAATTGACTGCATGCTCCTGTGTAGTGCCAAAGGGCCACCGCCAAGGCACTATTTATTCTACGCTTACAGTGTCTCCTTTGGCGCCATGAAGTCTCCCATATTAATTTAAATTTTTTATTTAAGTTTTTATTTGTTTTTTTATTTTTATTTTTTTTATAGATGTTATATATAACAATATATATTTTTTATTTTTTTAAATAATTTAACCATTATAATTGTTTTCCTAAATTTTATTTAAGTAGATTGTTTTATTAATTTTATTTTAATAATTATAAAAGGTTATTTTTAAAATATTTTATATAATTAGTAATGTTATTATATGAGGCATGGTATTAAACATTCAATTTTGTTTTTATTAGTTTGTCTTTGACCAAAAGGTTTTGTTGTTTATCCATAGTTTAAAATTGAGAATTTAATTCTTGGTATTATTATTATTATTTAAATTTATTTATTTATAAGGTGATTGGCTGACGTCTTATTAAGGGTTGTTTAGTAACTTCCATTTCTATTAGTTACTAATTTTTTGTTTCTATTTTTATTTTCTTTTTTTTTCCCTTTTCTATTGGTTCATTTTTGGAATTATAGCTTTTCCTCCATAGTTTGAATTTAGGATTACTTATTATTATACTAAAAACATATTTTAATAAATTTAGTTATATATATATATATATATATATATATATATATATAAATGGATATATGTGAATATAAACAATATTACTTAATCACATTTCTTAATTTTTGGTGATGATATTCAACAATATAATATTTTATTAGTTGTTTTATTTTTGTGATGAAATTTTCATGCCTTTATTCTCTTTTGGTTTAATTAAACTATATTTAAACTAAATGGCACATACTAACTACTATGTAGCCCTTGTTTATTTTAATTTATATTTAAATTTTTTTAATTGTTTTTAATTTATATATATTCTCTTGAGATTAGTTTTTTTCTTTCTTTTCTTTTCTTTTCTTTCTTTCTTATTGGAAACAAGATTTTTTTGTTTTATTTTTTTATAAATTTTTCTTCTAGTTTTAATAATAAAAAAATTTAATTCCCTTTTACATTTCTTAATATTATTTTAATGGAATTATGTCGTTTTATTATTTTATTGGTTACTCTTTTATAATTTTTTTGTTTCAATTCTTATTTTTTATTATTTTTTCAATTACTTCTTTTATATGTTTGTTGGTTTTGATTTTTGTTTTGAATTTATTTTTATTTTAATTATTATTTTTTCTTTTGTTATTTGGATACCTTTTTTGGTTCATTAAAGTTGTTTTTATTTTTTATTAAACATTTTTTTTTGTTATTTTTACTTAGAATTTTATGTCAATTATTAATTTTGGAAAAAAACATTAAATATTATCATTTTTGGACATAAAATTTATTGTTTCCAAGGGATTGGAGACTGTCAGAGTTATTCATATTGTTGTTGGGGATTTCTGAATCAGAACCATGTAGAATTTGTGATTCGTCTAACGTTTCAGATGGTTCCTCCATCCATCATGAGTGACCAAAGATCTTAGTGAGTAAATGAGTGTTGAAGAGCCAATTATAAGAGAAAATAACTTAGGAATCCATTAGGTTAACAGTAAAAAGTATAAGTTAATTTAGAAATAATTATTATTTGACTGAGTTCATAATTTCAAAAATAAGAATTAGGTACTAATTAATAATAACAAATTTAAAATATTAATAATATTTAGAAAAGGGGAATAAAGAATTAGGAGTTAAAATATGAAATAATTAAAAATTAAATAAGAAAAGAAATTCATATTTTCAAATAAGCAATTTAATTAATAAAAGGGGGTTACCTGAAAATCAACATTAGTAATTAAATAATTGTAAGAATTAGCCACACGATCGAGTTTCAAATAAAGTAAACTATATAAATTAAATTGAAACAATAACTAATAAATTAAAACCATAATAATTTATTTTTTATTTACTAGTTAGAAGAAAGAAATGATAAGGATTAATGATAAAATAATGAGAATGGGAGTTAAAGAAAGAGTCGAAGAAAGGATTTAAGAAATAAAGAGCTAATATAAAAGGGGTAGTAATTAAGAATGGGTAGATTTAAATATTTCTAAAAAATAGTAGAAAATATAAATTAGTTATTAGATACTAAATAAGAGATTTGTAAAGATGACCTTAAAATAATCAATAAAAGATTTAACAAAATTAAAGTTGGAACATCCTTAATTAAAACAAAGGAAGGTTCAAAGGGGTGAGGAGACACCAAGGGAGGAGGAGAATATGATTAATGGGGAAGGAATCAATGGGTGAGATAGTGGATAATAGGTTTCCGGGATTAACTAAGGCTTTAATTATCTTCACTATTAATATTATTAGGATTTTTCTCGATTTCGAGGGCTTCATAGAATAATATGACAGTTATAGAATGGCATAGAGGCAAGGATTTTGATTGGTCGAAATAGATTAAGTGCTTGGAATTGTAAGAGTGTCAAGCTTTTTTGTTCGATTTGTTCCATAAAAATGTTTTATTTCACATGTCCATTTTAGGGAAATAGTTCCAAATTATCTACTATTTTAATTATATATATATGCAAAATGTATATTTTTTTATCAAATGCTCAAAATTAATATTTTTTTAGTCACAATTATTTTATGTGTATTGGAGTATTCATTAATGATTCATAAATCTATATAAAATCCTAAGTTCAAAATAATAATATTTTTTAACTTTGCACCAAAGACAAAAAATAAAATCATTATAGAAAAACATTTCAAAGAGAAACAAAAAACACAAACTTGAAAAAAACTTAAAAATTAAACATATTAGGAAGAAAACAAAGAAGAAGAAGAAGAAAATTTGAAAAATGGTTAAATAATCAACATTTAAAAAAAATACACACTTAAGATATAAGAAAATTTAAAATGGAAAAAAATATGTGCTCGAAAAAAATGGTTTATGTGCCCTCAATCCTTTTCAATATCTACATGAAAATCAATAGCATTTAAAAAAATTGTCAATACTTAATATATCAAAAAAATGTTGAAAATATCCTCAAAAAATGGGTTGATGTAGTATCAACACTTTTCTAAATTGAGATGAAAATCACTAACGTTTAAAAAAATTCACATACTTAATGGATAAGAAAATTTAATGTGTCAAAAATATTCTAAAATAAAGATGATTCTCCATCAACGCTTTTCAAAATCAGATGATTTTTATAGGGATCTTATTTTGAGGGGAGAAAAGAAATATTTCTTCCTCTTGACCATGCTTTTCAGGTAGCAAACAAATGCCTCAAGTTGAAATAGGAAAACCATCAGGATAAAAGCCTAATGAAGAGAGAGAGAGAGAGAAAGAGAGAGAGAGAGAGAGAGAGAGTTGTTCCTGGGCAAGTTGAAAAATTAGAACTCAATGTAGTTCGCGTTAAGCTCGTAACTTTATTTTATGTTCATGAAATTTATTAAACTTGATGTCATAGTAACTCTCAAATATGTACTTCTCCTAGAGATATCCCTGAAATCTTGTTTGGGACAACTCTTTCTCTCTAATTTCCATGGCATTCCTCAAGTCCTCTCCTTGTATATTAGTGTTTCATTTCAAACATAAAATGGCAACTATAGCCTTCATGTTTTTCAGAATATTCATGTACTCCAAAGTATTTCTTTAGTCCCAGCAACCATGTTTCTGCCTCTTTAGCCTTGACATCTCCATCAAATGTAGGATGTTTTTCCATATTGAATTGATTTGGTATTATTCTTCTCATTCCTCCTCTTCTAGTGGTGTCTCTTAGTTTATGCGCTAGATAATTGATCATGATGTCCCATTCTTATATATCGAGTTATGCGTGGAGTTTCACTTCAAACTGTATATTTAATTTATTATCTATGTCTCTTATTTGACATACTTACTTCTACTCCAATAGCCTCCAATCCACACTTTCATAATTCCAAGTGACTTTGATTAGATTTGTGTTTACCGAGGTAGTTGGAACCAAGTTCATGTTACTTCTATCTTTTCAGTTCTAATAAGCTATGTAAAATCACTAAATTTATTATTTTTTTCTTCTCATGAGCTTTGAGAATCCTTTCATTGTCTACCTTACAACTTTTCAACTAAGCTCTTAATCACCTAAGTACACCTACACAGTCAAACAAGTATTCCTCTTGTATCTTCCCAACCAATTCTCTTCCTAATAATATTGAGATCTGTCACTGATACACTACACCATTTTGTTGTTCATTTTTTGGTTTCCTTGTTTCTCCTTAGTGTCTTCTTATGTGTTTTTATACACACAAGGTTTCTAGTTAAATGAAATATAAATAACCACATTCACTCATCCCTTGGTATGCTTTCAACAAGCATGCTGCTTTGAAAGTACTTGAAACATCAAATCTCATGTTCGTATGACAGTTAGAAAATAAAATAACATGTCATTGATTTGCTATCCCAACAATCATATCAATTTTGATTTTATAAATCAATACATATATGCATATAACACTTAGCAATCATATTAAATATCACTTTATAACTCTTAACAAACCTTATATCTACTCTTATTTAATGCCCATTCAGTCTGAGTGCTAAAATTGGGATCAAATACCACACAATAACACACTCATCCCACCCAATTAAACTCCTCCACATTGTGGGAGGTGTTAATTTATAATTAAACCTGATGTCAAAGTTCTATTATAAACATGGGGCTACAAAAATGATCTTTTTCCTAATACATAGAATCTCAAAAATAATACTACCATCATCTTCATATCATCTAGAGTTTCCAATGATATCATTTTTATCTCAATCTTCTTTAGGAATGACATTTATGCCATTTTGAAGTTTTACCAACTATATTGCACCACATTGGCAAGGGACCACCACATGTTACCCATATGTAACACACATGGATCTTTCACATCACCTCAAATGGTCCCACATCACTGATGGCAACTAGAACACACCCATGTAGGCTTTACATTACGCTAATGATATTTCTAGACTATAATAGCTTTTGGGTCCCAAAGTGACTAGCCCCACCATGTTGTGCCACCATCCTATGTTATATCTAGATCCACGAAGATCCATGGTGCACACATTACTATCATTATTAGCACACCTCTAGACCTCCATAATCCTTGGATCACATGTAACTCTATTAAAACTTTGGGCTTAGTCCCATTTGAGACTTGTTTATGTGCACAATTCAAATAGTTATAGATGTTTGAATATGAAATCCATATACGTCGAAATATGTTATCATGAAGGTGTTCAACCAAGTCGGGGCTACTCAAATAAACTATAATTTTTGTGCAAATCTAAATTAATCGATATCCAATTTCTTTTGAGATTGTGACTAATCTATGCAGCTAGATGCCTTGACCTACTAGATACAATTATGACATTAACTAGATATTTTCCCCCACATGCACATGGATGCTATCTTTTTCTGGGAGATGACAAGGGTATTTGGCCAAAATAGAACTCTACCACGAGACCATCCAATCTTGGATACAATGCCTACCTTCCTACTGAAGCTTGCAAGGAGAATAATTCAAGGAATTTTGTTAATATTCCTTAAGGAATTTAACATCTCCCAAGAGTACCAAATTGTAAGGGTACGATAAATTTTCTAAAAATCAACCTTCAAGCAATTTTTTTATGACCATAAAATACATACTCATATCAATATACATAACTTAAAGAAGTTCCCAACAAAAGGAAGTAATGACCATAAGGGCCAAATTTAATAGGACAACCGTAGACCATACTTACTATATGAGATCATGAAATTACTACACTGTACAAGTGTGCATTACCATAACATTGCTACATTTATCTTAAAATTAGTAATTATCAGTGATTAACTACATCTTTATTCAACATATAGTGCATGTATTATATCCCTATCATGTGAACTAGTTTACAATCATAAACAAGGCAGTGAACCATCATATTGATAAGCTATCTCATAATGGAAACATTTGCAATAATAGGTTGACAAAGGGGATTCACACAACAGATAATATTCATGTAGATAATTCTACAGTCCATGAAAATAATAACACACATAGATCCAGGAGGTCAACATAACGAGGAAGGCATATAAAGAAAATGATTCGTCATAAACATATAGGAATCTCACCAACCTCCATTAGGTACTGTTGATCCATAGACTTACATATCACATATCAAAAAATTTCACCATTCATGGCACAAATGGATACAAGCAAAGATACTTATAAGTTTAACAAGAAATCACTAGCAATAGAAGGAGGGGCTTCAACTCTCCACTCAACTATCGACTACCTACACTGTAATCATTATTGTATCTAACCACCCTCGAGCCTGATTCAAATACTGGGGAGTTATTTACTAAAGGGAATTTCACACCAAGATTTAATCAAATGTAAAAGAAGAGGAGTCAATTGTCCAAATGTTTTAGCCACTAGTGTTTCACAGTAAGCACCACAATGACTCTACCTCTTTCAAAACAATGATAGGTAGTCACCTAAAGCTTAGTGAAATACAACTTAGTTCCATGATATTGAATAAAATACATAAGTAGCTTATTAGTGGTATTTTCAAGGAAATAACTACAACAATCTATGGCGCACTATCTAGTTGGTTTATCATCTTACATAGCAGGCACTTAGTAGTTTATTAACTTCATTACCAAGCAACTAGTTTTTATCATCTCATTTTAGCAAGCACCACAATATCTCAGCTTACCTTCCTAGTGGCTTATTAGGATTCCAACAAGAACCCAAGTGATCTACCAATCCGTTTGTAGGGAAGAAAGGAAAGCTACTTTTTTTTTTAATTGTATTTTTGGCTTATCTCCTTATAGGCTTACTCAAATTTCAAGTGCATAGTGTGATTGGATGCAAAATTAATTTCCACATCCAACGAGTACATATTATGCATACTTTTGTGAATACCCACATTGATAAAAATTATCGATACAGTAAAAAATCGTGTCCAACATGTTTTTTAAATCTATCTTTAATTTTTATCAATGTGGATAATAAAAAAAAGTATGCATAATGGGTGCTCATTGGATGTTGAATTTAATTCCACATCCAATGAGTATTTCCATTTAAAATTTGGGTAAACTTACAAAGAGATAAACAAAAAATACAAATAAAAAATGTAGTCTTTTTTTCCCCGCCAAAATATTTACATGTATCTTTTTTTAAATTTTAAGGATTTTGATTAGTTTACATATTGTGACATGAAAATTTCATGACCACTTTTACCCTGAAAATTCTTCTAATGAATAGGGCCAAAAACTCAAAATAATAAGAAGAAACACCTTCCCCAATCATAAAGCAAAGCAATGGCTCAAGAGTATTTCATTCTTCACTGTAGTTACTCGAGTGTTATTCTCTTCTACATTTTCCTATAAGCTACACCACCCTAGTCTTTTGTGTAACACTTTGCATT
The DNA here is from genome assembly GCA_031772625.1 of Pinus tabuliformis. Classification (NCBI taxonomy): domain Eukaryota; kingdom Viridiplantae; phylum Streptophyta; class Pinopsida; order Pinales; family Pinaceae; genus Pinus; species Pinus tabuliformis. Next base: position 1,195,849,822 of record CM062817.1, on the reverse strand, counting down.
CTCCCCCTATGTTATCCTCTACTGTAATGTACATGTTCTATGTGTGTTTTTCTCTCTTGTCTATTTCTTTTCGGGTTGATTTATCTTATATCCCAGCAATCATCCTTCCCCATAATGCATAAGTTAAATAGAAATATTGAATTAAGTGAATAAAAAGCACATCACGAAAGAGGCCTCATTATTCATATCATAATATTCAACCTTCACTTCTCTTTGACTACTTTTTTTTACATTGAATACCATTCACATCATAAATTATATTGTTAGGATGAGGATAAAGAAGGAAGAAAAATCAAAAGGTTTAAAGTTAGTATGCAATTTACACACATTTACGTCAACATTTTATTTCATAAATATAAGAAATAGATGAGAAACTAAATATATTAAAAATAATTTAGTAAACCTTCTAAAGCCTTAATTAAATGTTTATAGTACGACTAAAATGCGATACATAATATTCAATGAGTGTTCTTTTAAAAGGGTAAGGCATTTGATGAATAGATAGAGTTCTTGATTACTCAAATGGAAAGGATGAAATGAAAGAAAGCTTGATAAGGGACATCTACGTCATTTCAAATTCGAGATTTGATATAAATAGATAACAAGTTACAAATATGTTGAAACACTTTCCTCTAGATAAAGGATAATAAACGACGAAATAGTCTCCTGATTTGATTAAATCAGTCGCACTATTTAGAAAAAAGTTAATGCATTTTGTTAATAATCAAATAAAGATTAATACATTATCACAATATTGAAAGTTATTAAAATCAATCCATTAATAAAAAATGGTCTCAACTTACCTTTCCCATTTTCATTATCTTTAATTATATAATTCTTGTAAGGTACTTACGGTTATATACATCTTTAACATAGGATTTGAGTTCAACTTTCTAAAGAACAAAACATAAAACTATTTCAATAACTATGTATGAAGTGCCCACTACAACATGCAAATGCAATTTATATATCATCTATAAGAAAATATGTATACTTACACTCACAGGTATTATTCGGTGAAAATTGTTCATAGCAAACCATTATAAACACTTTATAATTATGTTTACCAAATACTTATCAGCTACAAAACTATCTACATAATCAATAAAAATATAAAGAATATTTGACATTATCCTAATCCATGAAAATATCCTACATAGAAAGAAAGAATTTGTCGAGAACATTGATAAAGATGCACTTAATTAAAACCAAAATCACTCACTTTACCAAATGTCAGGGCTTATTTAAAATTAGTGACATGGACATAGTGCCCTATGACTAATGATTATGTGATGCCAAAAGACATTACATATGAGGGTGGGTAGTGTTATAATACTAACCGCACATATAATGTTTGCAAGTTAAGGTAGTATTTGTTAGGCATCCAACTAGGATAGAGTGACCCACTTAATGTGTTATGTTATTGAAAGTCGTTTTTAAAAGTACACGTGCGGATGTTTCACTTAGAACAAAATCTATGTAAACGCTAACCTGAAAATAAGAATGGTAAATGTGAGAAGGTTTAATAAGGATAATAATTATTGAAATAATAATACACATTCTTGAAATTTATAACCAATACAATTTTTTTTTAATAAACTTGGAAAGTAATTTCATAAACTTGCATATCTGATAAATAGAGTAGTTTGATGAACGATATCTTCCTCCAGCTACTTGGTTATATGTTTCTCCAGCTACATTGCTTCATGTCTGAATTCATATGTCATAACTAACTCTTCATGATATTTACGAAATAATTATAATTAATTATTGTAATAATTAAAGCATCTCATTTATATTATTTAAAAAATTCAAATAAATCCTCAATCAAAATTTCTCAAACAGCAATTTTTAGAAAAAAGAAAAAGGATTAACGTGTGCTACCTTCCTATTGATGCTTCTTAACGTGTGAATACAAAGAGCTTTTGGGGACGTATTGAGTACACTAACAATTTGATGCTAATGAGCGTGTGCGGAATTACAACAGAAGGCACCACTATAGTCCTCCTTGTCTCGGCTCAATAAAGATTTATTAGTGACGGGGAAATGATAATGTGTCTCGTCAATTCTCTACTATGATGCCACACCCAATATTCCCACGGATGAGTTCCTACTAGAGGCCTTCACAGTCAAATCGATGTCCCCAGATTGCACTGCGTGTCTTATCGCAAATGCCCTGCAAAAAACACAAATGTGACCGTCACATTTAGTCCTTAAATCGTGACCAAGCAAGGCTGGTACAAACATCTTATCATCATAAATGGTCCCAAATTCTGTTGGGACCATTTTGGTCGACCAATCAACTACATCTTCTACCAAAAACCGTTGTTCCAACGAATTCATCATGGAAAACCTCTCGGCCAATTCTCAATGCTTCAAACCGCAATCCGAATTTGTATGATGATTGGTGTGATTGATTGATGGAAACTTCGTCTGCTTTCGGACATATTCTTTCCGATTCTATTCCCCGTCGTTGAATTAAAAGTTCGTTTCTTTTGTTGGGAACTTTTCTCGTTTTCGATGAATCAAAATATCAGGACGGAAGGATCGAAAATATCTGAACCGTTTAGTTCTGTGATGCATCTTGGCACTAGTCTCAGCATTTCAAAAGGGATGTACAAAACGAATATCATGCCTTTATAAACAACTTTACCTGACTGAATAATGGACAGGGTTCGTATGACGCGCCAGAAAAATGCACCCACGCTCACGTTCTTCGGTAAAATCAAGGAACTGCAGAACGAAGTGATAGATGGCCCGACATGGATATTGCAGAATTGGCACTCATTGAAGGAAAATAATCCACTAAAAATGAGAAAAGGCACTCGTTGAAAGAAAAGAATCGAGAGATATGCAAGACAGGTCGAAAGTTTAGATTTGACCTCTATTATTGCACATAAAGGTCGCACACGATGGGATCCAGTTATGCTCATAGAATGCATAATTTATTTTAATATTTCAAGGTTAAACACATTTTGATTTTGATTCTGGAAAATAAAGTATTAATTAAAATGTTATGATTTATTTATATATATATATAGTTGATATATTTACATGGGTGTATATCAATTACATGCACAATTATATTAATAAATGTGATTCATATATGTCAACTTCAATATTGGTATCTTTTCTATTTGATTTACTATGTAATGACTAGGCACAAAAAAAGGTTGTTGCGTATGGAGTTGCATTATTCCCTTTAAGTGTGTCGAAGTTGGTCCATTTCCAAAATTGATTTTGCATACCTTCAAAACATAACACTAATATGTTGATGTAATGGTTTCTAGTACCAACCCAAGACTTATTTGCTTCCGTGAACTCCTCTTGGACAAAGATATGTGATATCTATTTGTGCACAAATGATGGGACCAGCCCGTGACTTAAGGTTCAACACTAATCAACAATGATTAATACAAATGATTCAATCAACGTAATTTGATTAACTGTTAATCAAAAGGGTTAGCGCAATTTTTTTTGTGTGTATTGATGGCGGTATTGATTATTGGTACGTTGAGAGGACAACTGTCCTGGCCTCAGGTTTCCTTCCTGCTCTTGGACTAAACCCTAACCCTCACTTCATTCACTCTGGCATTTTCATTCTGCATTGTTCAGTGGTGAGAGCTCCGTCCGCTGGTTTTGTTGGTGACAGTAACGAATTCGAGCCCGATGCTCTGTCCACGCCCGACTATGGGTTTCTCTGTTGGTTGGTTGGATAACTCTGCTCAGTATTTGTCTTGGCTATCTGGTTAGTTCGGCTCTGTCATTAAGTTGTTGGCTTCGTCGATTTTACACGAGGGTTTCTCTGTTTTCTCGGTGGTCTGGTGCTCTTCCGGTGGTCACTGTTTCTCCTTCCGTTCCTTAAGGCATTCTGCTGAATTTCTTCAATGATATTTTCCAGCTGCCTGTATGATTATTTCTTCATTTGACTTGTCTGCAATGTATTTGTGAACGCAGGGCATGGCCACGAAGGACCCTTTCCTCTGCGTCGTTCGGCTCTGGCAAGGTAACTGCTCTTTCCTTGCTAAAATGTATTTCCTCGGGTTTTCTTAGGAACTAACAATTGTTGCTCCTCATGAGCAGGTTTTCCTTCAATGGCCGTGACCCAAATGTGGGTTCATTCGTCCAACGCTAACTAATAAGCTAGTAAGTTCTCTTGGGGTTTCTTGTTCTTCACTGTCCGTCGTTCATTCCTTTAACCTTTCTGTATATCAACACTAATATTTACTGTGGTCTTTGTGCAGGTTTGTTATGGCTCCTAGTCGGACCGCTACTCGGACTTCCTCCAAATGAAACCGGTAGGATCATTCCCTGTTATAGTTTGTTTGTTTGAGGGTTTCCCAAGTCAGTTTCTTCTTTGGTGTAGTCGGTTGATAGGCTAGGCACTGAGACTCTGTTGTCTTGTTTGTTGGTTGATGTCAAATGGCCTTCGGGCCTAGTTGTAAATAATCTTGTTTTTTTTTTCGATGGACTGTAGTTGTTCAGGGTTATAACCCTAACCCTCGTTCACTGTCTTTCTCCCAGAGGAGGGTTTGTTTGGCCTTATGGTTTGCTGGACTTTAGAACTTTGTATTTATATACTATATACTGGTCTTGACATTGAAATGCTTTTAAAGATGAATAAAAAAGAAATTTCAAGGTACAGGGTTACCTTTCTTATGAATGCATTTCACTGTGGTTGTATTTGTTTAGTTAGTGGCTACGACTGTTGCTTGTTCTTGTATTTCTATAATTGTTGATGTGGCTGGAACTGCCTGCTCAGTCTCGCGTTAATATGGTGTCTCTGCCTGTCATTCGATTTCTGTAATTATGTCTTTGCTTGTCACTCGATTTCAGGAACTTGGCCACTGCTTGTCTGAAAGGATTTCTGGTAAAATAAAATACACAGTTTGTCTATTTGTTACAGATGATAGTAATTAGATAAAAACAACAAGTTTCAGATAAATTAATTAAAAAATGAAAGTGTTTCTCTTTGTTTTACTTTTTCTGTGCAGGTATCGAACCTTTTCCACAATGTGGTACATTTTCTTTTGTGTTGTTACAATACAATTATTAAAATTGTTTGCAGTTGTTTCTTCAGTTATACAGTTGATAACTATTTTGTTGTTTGAGTTTTCTCGTTCTATGGAATGCATAGCTAATATATATATTTTTGTTTTGTTTTTTTTAAAGTAAACAACTGTAAAATAAATAAGAGAAAAAAGCAACAGTGTGGCTGTAACCACCTTCACCTAACTGTACTGTCCCTAAATATCTATTAATTGATAATGAAATAAAACAAGTTCCTAACATTGTTTTAATCAACAAACATAAATGAAATCAAATGATGATGAACCTCTCCTCCTTAGCTGAGACCAAACACCCGGTCATGGTGCCCTTAGCTGGATGCTCCCGCATCAACAAAATATTATGTCATAGTACATTTTGAGACACAACAAGAAAAGGACAAAGCTCTCAATGATGGTTCATGGTTCTAGAGTATATTTGGGCTCTTTGTAACTCCATGGTTTCCAAGCTTTGGTACAACTAATATGGTCATCATAAGGATGCTAGTATGGGCAAGGTTACCAAACCTTCCTGTTCCCTTTTGGCATGTTCCTATATTGGAGACCAATGGAAATATCCTTGGCAAGTTCAAAACAATAGATTTAGATAGAACATCAAAGGGCATCCTTACTTTTGCCTGGATAAGTGTTGAGATGGACCTTAGCAATGGTCTTCCATATCATCTCCTTTTAAAACATGAAAATTTTTTAATGAACGGATCTCAATTATGATGACACAACTCTCAGATGCTAATTTTATTTCCAAATAGGGCATTTGTAGAATTCTTGCCCTTAAGAAATAAAGGGATTGAAAAAGAAAAAGTGGCAATGCCCAAAGTAGAGGGGATGACAATTCCCAAATAATATAGAATAGAAAGGTAAATATCTTGAGGAACATAGCTAGAACACAAAAGAGTAGACTCAAACTCATGGAGTTGAAAAGAAAAATAGTGGACCAAGACAAGACATCGAAAGGGGGACAATTTCAAAAGAGATCATTGTCTCTAAGAAGCATATAGAGGAAGTGTACATAGGAAAAGTTTAAAAGGGGATAAAGCGAACACATGTATCTGAAAGTTAACATTAAGACAAAGAAGTTCCTCCACAAGCACAACAAAATTAGATGGCAATAGTTACAACTACCTCCAAACATGATGTTTGATGAAAGTTGGAAAGAAGAAAAAGAAATAAGGGGAAAATAAAATAATTTAGTATTCTTAACCTCAAAAATTATATTTCCTATCTTATTTTTATTTTCTTAGTAGTGCATCAACTAAAATTCTGATAGTGATTGAATGTCTTTAAGCATCTTCAAAATGTTACTTTTCCCTTGTTTCTTTGAGAATGAATAAAGTTTATATATATATATATATATATATATATATATATATATATAACCCTAAAAATTATATTTTGTTTCCTTTTTATTTTCTTAGTGGTTGATCAGTTTAAAGGTTGATATTGATTGAATTCCTTTCTCCATGTGATGTGCAGAATGTATTCTTTTACCTTCCAGAATGAATATATATATATATATATATATATATATATATATATATATATATATATATATAATAACACTTTATAACTATTTATTATAATGATATAATAATATTATTGATATTATCAATAATATTATAAACCCAAGAGATTAATAAGCCTAATAGATTAATGTCATAAATTCAAGCAACTAATATTAAACCAAAATGTTTAATATTAAAAACTCAACGTATTAATGAACTCAAGGGATTAGTAATATTATAAACCTAACGAGTTAATAAATCCATGGGTTTAATACTATAAACACAAGGAATTAATAATCCCAAGTGATCATTAATATCATAAACCTAAAGGATTAATATTATAAACCGTGAGGGTTAATCAACCCAAGGTAATATTAATAGTATAAATGTAAGAGACAATTACTATAAACCCAAGGGATTATTAGTATTATAAATGCAAAGGATTAATAAACCCAAGGGATTGATATTTAGAACCAAAGAGATTAATACTATAAACTCTAAGGATTAATAATATACACCCAAGGGATTGTTAATATTATAAACCCAAAGTATTAATATTAAACCTTATGAATATAAGCCATAGGATTAATATATTAAAACAAATATTGATATTATAAACCCTAATATTACAAACCCTAATATATTATTAACATTTTTGGAATTAATATTATAAACCCAAGAGATTAATAATATTATAAACTCAAGGGATTAACAATATTATAAACTCAAGGGATTAATAAACCAAATGGATTATGGATATTATAAACCTGGGGAATTAATATTATAAATTACAAAGATGATATTAAATTCAAGGGATTTTTAATATTATAAACCCAAGGGATTATCATTAGAAATGCAAGGGAATAATAAACTAAAGGGATTATTAATATTATAAATGCAAGGGATCAATATTATAAAACCAATGGATTAATAAACTTAAGCGATAAATAATAAAAATCAAGGGATTAATATTATAAGCCCTAGGATTAATAATATAAACCCAAGGGATTATAAACATTACAAAAATAATTGTTAGATTGGTAAATATTATAAAGCATAGCATTAATATTTTAATTAGTGAGGTTATTATTACAAACCCTAATATTATAAATTATAAACCCAATATTAACCATTAATATTTCAAAACCAATATTAAAAATCCCTAACATCATAATTCTACTATTAAACTCCAACTTTGTAATACAACAATGTGACATTGAATAAATTGGATTGTAAGGTAACATTGTGACAATGATTACTAGACTGATGGTAGTATTGAGACAATGTTTATCACAATGCAACATTGGATAGATTTTAGACTATTCTAACATCACAATATTCAACCCTAATATAGAAGCCTACATTATTAAACCTAGAGGATTAATATTATACCCTATGATTGATATTTTAAACCCAAAGATTATAAACCCTCAAGGTTAATAATATAAACACTAAGACTAATATATCAAACCTAACATTAATATTATAAACCTTAATATTATACATTGTAATATATTATTATACATATTATGATTATTATTATTATAAACCCAAAGGATTAATATTAAACCATATGATTAATATTATAAACCGTGTGATTAAAATTAAACCATATGATCAATATTATAAACCCAAATATTAGAAATTATAATCTCAATATTAAACCTTAATATTATAAGCTCACTATTAAAAAAACCTAATACTATAAATCTAATATGAATTGTGAGTTTTGTAATGTAACAATGCACTGTTGAATAAACTAATTCAACTGCAATGTAATGTAACATTCTAGTAGTGGTTGTGAGATTATTATCATATTAAGAGCATTTTTAACATAATGCAACATTGGATAGGTTTTTGTACCATTCCAACATCACAATATTAAACCGTAATATGAAAACCTAACATTATAAAACCATAACATTTAGATTTTATATTAATACCTCAGGAGTAAATATTCTAAACCATTGGGATTAATATTATTAACCAAAGAGATTAATATTAATCCATGGGAATATAAAATATAAGAATTATGTTATACTCACAAAGGATTATAAACCTAAGGGATTAATATTAAAACCTACGATTAATATTATAAGCCTAATGGAATACAAAACCTAGGAAATTAATATTACAAACCCTAAGATTAATATATCAAACATAATATTAATACTATAGATTGTAATATATTATTATTATATACTAGGTATTAATATTATAAACTCTAGGATTAATACTATAAAGCCTGAGATTAATATTAAACCCTTGGAATATAAACCCTAAGTTTAATATTATGAACCCAAGGGATTATAAACATTGCAAAATGATTATGTGATTGATTAATATTATAAACTTAGGATTAATGTTATAAACCGTAGTATTAAGATCATAAATACTATTAAAGCATAATATTATAAATTATAAACCCAATGTTGAGCCTTAATATTATAAACCCAATATTAAAAATCGCTAACATTATAATCTTGCTATTAGATGTGAGTTTTCTAATATAATGATGTGACGTTGAATAAATTACAATGTAATGTAACATTGCGACAATGATTGTCATATTAATTGTTTTATTGAGACAATTTTTGTCACAATGCGGCATTGGATAGATTTTTGTACCATTCCAAAATCACAATAGTAAACCATCAGACAAAACCCTAACATTATAAAACCTAATATAATAAACCCAAAGATTAATATTATAAATGCTAATATTAAAAGGTGATTTTGACATGTTGCAATGCAATTTTGAATAAACTGCAATGTAACATAACATTGCGATAATGATTGTTTGATTGGTTGTCATATTGAGACAATGTTCATCACAATGCAACATTGGATAGACTATATTACCATACCAATGTCACAATATTAAATTATAATTAGAAACCCTAACATTATAAAACCCAATATAGTTAACTCCAATATTATTATTATAAACCCTACAATTATAAACACTAAGGTTAATATATTAAACCCTAGGATTATAAACCTTATAATTAATATTATTGATCACGTGCTCAAGTTTATGCTCAAAAATAAAAGTTCACAGAATGGAATGGAAACTGTATGGTTGGATAGATCTTAGCGATCTAAATCCCATGGAACCCGTTTCATTGAAAACAAACTTCAGATGCTTTGAGAATGAGTTCTGATCGGTTACTAAACAGGTAAAATAAGTGCAAAGTGAGCAAGTTCAAGTCTATTCAGCCAATCAGGAGGTGCCAAGTGTCACTTTACTCCTGGCCCCACAAATCAACTCATCGCATTTCATGAGCATAATTTTTCTGTTAAAAATTGGCCCTCGGTCTCGTCGAGATGTGATATGTGATATCGCATAGATCACATCGCAAAATCGCATCGCAATAGGGAGTCTTGTTAAGAATCACCCTACCCACATTGATATTGAAATGCTGATGGAATTGGATGCAAAAAGAGAATAGGTTGCAATGTATGGAATGTTTGGGTCTCCCGCCAATTATGACAAGCCGATATATACCTGATGCGAAATTGTTATGCACTGTGGTGCATAAATCATTAAGTCCACCATTACAAATTGCTCATCATAGTTTTGAAAGTGTGGTGTATTATGCGCGCCCATTTCTCCATTGATAATCGATTGCGATTTGTTCTGCTACCAATCGGAGATCGAAGTTTTTGAAAGGAGTTGTTTCGTTCATCTATCCTCCAATGCCGATTACAATTGTGATTTCCCAACCCGCTGGGAAGTATGGCTCTGGTCGCCAAAATGTGACAAATTTGGTGGATTGCAGGACGAATTTGATGGTTAGTTCCTGGAAAAGGAGAATTTGTTGAGAAACTTGTGGGAGAACTCAAAGAGGTCATAACTTCTTCATTTTTTATCCAAAATAGGTTAAAAAAGAGTCAATTCTAGCAATTTTGGCTATTTTGAACTCATTGAGACAGGTTTCTGAGGCATTTGAGCATTGTCAACACACTTTTGTTGTAATTTGAGCATAATAGAGAGGCCCAAGCATTGGAAGCTCGCCCAAGGAGACGTAGCTCAGGACGGGTGAACTCCTCATCAAATCCTTGTGTTGTGTGTTGTATTTTCATGTTCTTTGTTGCTATTTAGCATATGTTTTATGTTAACTTTTTTATAACATTTACATAAGAAACTCTCATGGGAATTAGTTAATTAAGAAAAAATTATAAATTGTTAAGCGCTTGATAAGCAAATTATAAGCATCTTGAGTTTTATTCTTAATGTGGAATTAGCACAACATTACTAATCTGCTCCATTTGAGATCAATTATAAACCAGAGGATTAACATTGTTAACCCTAGTCATCCACTATAAGCCTCCATAGTCGACCATGGCTATCTACTACAGTTCATTATAGGCCACTTATAAATACACCATGATTCTTGAGGTAATTATGGTTCACCACGACAGTCATATTGACTATTATTGACTATGATACCCATAAATCTGACTATTATTGACTATAAGTCTCAGGAGTTATTTACTAAAGGGAATTCCATACCAAGATTTAGTCAAATGAAAAAGAGGAGGATTCCATTATCCAGATGGTTTATGAGCTACTCTTTCATAATAAGCACCACAATGACTCTACCCTTTTGAAAATAATGATAGGGATTCACCAAAAGCTCAGTGAAATACAACTCAGTTCCAAGATATTGAATACACTATATAGGTGTCTTATTAGCTATATTTTCAAGGAAATAACTACAAGGGTTTATGGCCCAATATCTAGTTGTTTTATGAGTTTACATATGAAGCACTAAGTGTTTTATGAGCTTCCTTAGCAAGCACCTACTTTTTTATCAACTCCTTTTAGTAAGCGCCACAATAACTCAGTTCACCTTCCTACTGGTATATTATAATTTCAACAAGAACCCAAGTGATTTACCTACCCATTCAACAAGAAGTAAGTGGGTTATCATCATATCAGGAAAACCCTCAGTGGTTTAACAACTTAGTCAACAAGAAAATAGTGTTTTGAATCTCCATGAAGCTTGTCACAGACGAATCAAACATATGCATTAGAGAAAATTTCAGCCTAATAGTGGCCTCCTAAGGAAAAATAATAAAACAATAGTTACAATAATAAAATAAGAGATGAATTTTCGAGGGAAAAGAAGAAAACTTTTTTTTTTCATTGTATTTTTGGCTTATTGCTTATAGGCTTACTCAAATTCCCAGTGCAAACTATATGTGTTATATGATTGAAAATCAATTTTAAAAATACACGTGTGCATTTTTCACGATTGTAGATGCGTGAAGGTTTAATAAGGATAGTAATTATAATTTAAATAAAAATACACAGCTCGAAATTTCTAACTAATAAAATTGGAAAGTAATTTTATAAAATTTGGGTATTTGATAAATAGAATAGTTTGACTAACGATTTGTTATTTTAGTTATTTGGTTTCATGTCTCAACTTACATATTTTAGTTATTTGGTTTTATGTCTCAACTCACACATTCTTTAAAGGTGAGAAAAGCTATCATAACTTAGTTGTCAAACCAACAGTAAGGATAAACATCTCTAGCTCTAAATTGTGAATGTAGGCTGACTCATCACCATTAGTCAAGGAAAATGATGTCACTTGGAATAACCCGTTGGTGGTCTTTAAGGGTCAGTCTTTCACTCATCCGAGATGCCTCTCGGTCTAGGGTCATTAACATGTTTCTTTATATCTAATAAAAACGTGCTCTTAGCCAAACATACGTAGTTTTAGGGCATACTCCACACCCTTCTCAACTCACATGTTATAAATAACTCTTCGTAAAAATTTTAAAGCATACTCCAGCCCATCTCAACTCACATGTTATAAGTAATTCTTTGTAATAATTAAAACATCTTATTTATATTATTTAAAAAATCCAATAAAACAGTGTCTTTAGAAAAAACTAAATAAAAAAAAGTTTAACGCGGGCTACCTTCCTATTGATGCTTCTTAACATGCCAATATAAAGAGCTTTTGGGGTCGTATTGCGTACACTAACAATTTGATGCTAATGAACGTGTGCGGAATTACAACAGAAGGCACCACTATGGTCCTTCTTGTCTCGGCTCAATAACAATTTGTTAGTGACGGGGAAATGAGAATGTGTCTCGTCAATTCTCCACCATGATGCCACACCCAATATTCCCACGGATGAGTTCCTACCAGAGGCTTTCACAGTCAAATCGATGTACCCAGATTCCACTGCGTGTCCTATCGCTCATGACCTGAAAAAAAAAAAAAATGTGACCGTCAAATTTAGTTCTTAAATCGTGACCAAGCAAGGGTTGTACAAATATCTTATGATCATAAATTATTGAATGAGTGGTCCTAAATTCTGTTGGGAGTCGGGACCGTTTTGGTCGACCACTCAACCGCATCTTCTACCAAAAATCGCTGTTCCAACGAATTACATCATGGAAAACCTCTCAGATTCTCCACCGGTCAATTCTCGATGCTTCAAACCGCAATCCTAATTTGTATGATGATTGGTGTGATTGATTGATGGAAACTTCGTCTGCTTTCGGACATGTTCTTTCCGATTCTATATCCCATCGTGAATTAAAAATTCATTTCTTTTGTTGGCCACTTTTCTCGTTTTCGATGGATCAAAATATGAGGACAGAATGATCGAAAAAATCTAAACCGTTTGGTTCTGTAATGCCATTGCATCGTCCCATTAGTCACAGCATTTCAAAAGGGATGTGTAAAGCGAATATCGTGCCTTTATATCACATCAAAATAATGCGAAGAAACAACATTAAGTGACTGAATAATGGAAATGGTTCGTCTGACGCGCAAGAAAAATGCATCGAACACTCACATTCTTTGGAAAAATCAAGGAACTGCAGAACGAAGCGATGGAGGGCCGGACTTGCAAGTTGCAGAATTGGCATATACCTTTGTTGAATTAAAAAAAGAAAACAGGCACTCATTGAAAGAAAAGAATCCAGAGATATGCAAGACAACCCCAAAGTTTAGACTTGTACACTATTATTGCACAGAAAGCTGGCACACGATGGGATTCATTTATATCACGGAATGCATAACCTTTTTTTATATATTTTATGGTAAATCCATTTTGAGGTTGCAGACAATGGTAAAAGCGGAAGAAAATTGGATAGCAATAGTCACATCCACCTGCAAACAAGAAATTTGGAGAAAGGTGTAAAGAAAAAGGGGAATACCGGGAAAATAAATGATCTTTATTATTCTTAACCACAAAACTATATTTATTTTTTAATTTTTTATTTAAGAAAATTTGGAGAAAGCTGTCAAGAAAAAGGGGAATACCGGGAAAATATATGATTATTATCATTCTTAACCACAAAACTATATTTTTTGTAATCTTTTTATCTTTTATTTATTTTCGTAGTTTTGCATAAGCTAAAGGGATGATATTCCTTGAATGTCTTGGGGAATTGTAATAGTTATGATTTTTTCCTTCTAATAATTATATTTTTATAATAATAATAATTATTATTATTATATTATAATTAACATAGTTATTATAATTATTAATTATTATAATGATATAATAATATTTGTGATATTATCATTAATGTCATAAATTCAAAGCATTATTGATATTATAAGACCAAAAACTTAATAAACTCAATGAATTATTAATATTATAAGCCAGAAAGATTAATAAATCTAAGTAGTTATTAATTTTATAAATTTAAGTGATTAATATTATAAACGCTTAAGATTAATCAACAGAAGGTATTATTAATATTATAAGCTTAAGGGACTAATATTATCAATGCAAGGGATTAATAAACCAAAATGATTAATAAATTCAAGGGATTATTAATATTATAAACTAAAAGGATTAATATTAAACCAAAATATTAATATCAAACATTCAGAGTATAAAACCTAAGATTAATATATCAAACTAAAGATCGATATTATAAACCCTACAGTTGTAGACCCTAATATATTATTATACATATTAGGGATTAATATTATAAACCCAAAAAACTAATAAACCCAAGGATTATTAATATTATAAACACAAGGTATGAATATTATAAATCCAAGAGATTAATAATATTATAAACTCAAGAGATTAATAAATCAAATGGATTATTGATATTATAAATCCAAAGGATTGATATTACAAACCTTAATATTATAAATTGTAAAGTCATTATTAAATCCATGGTATTATTAATATGATAAACCCATGCTATTATTAATATTATAAACCCAAAGGATTAACATTATAAATACATGGCAGTAATAAACCCAATGAACTATTAATATTATAAATGTTAGGGATCAATATTATAAACCCTAGGATTAATATTATAAGTTGTACGGTTAATAATAAAAACCCTAATAATACAAACTATAAAACCAATATTAAACATTAATATTATAAATCCAATATTTAAAATCTATAATATTATAATCCAACTATGAAACCCAAAACTTGTAATGCAACAATGTGACATTGAATGAATTACAATGTAACGTAGCATTTTGACAACAACTATGAGAGTGATTATAGTATTGATACAATGGTTGTGACAATGCAACATTAGATAGAATTTTAGACCATTTCAACATCACAGTATTAAACCCAAATATAAAATCATAACATGATAAAACCCTAACATTGAGGTTTTATATTAATCACTTAGGGATTAATATTAGAAACACAGGGGATTAATATTATACCCAAGGATCAATAAACCTTAGTATTAGCATTATAAACCATAGGAATAATATAAAATCTTAGGAATCTCAACACTAATATTAGTATTATAAACAAGAGGGATTATAAACATGGTCACAATAATTGCGAGATTGATTAATATTATAAACTCTAGGATTAATAGTAAACCATATCATCAATATTATAAACCTTAATATTAGAAATTATAAACTCAATATTAAACCTTAATATCATAAACTCAATATTAACAAAATGTAATATTATAAACCAAATATTAATCCCCAAATTCGTAATGTAACAATGTGGTGTTGGATAAATTGCAATGTAATGTAATAGTCCAATAATGATTGTTAGAATGATTGTCATATTAAGAGAATGTTTGACACAATGTAACATTCGATAGAAATTTGTACAATTTTGGTGTCACAATATTAAACCCTAATATAAAACCCTAACATCATAAAACCCTAAAATTTAGGTTTTATATTAATCCATTGGGGATTAATATTCTAAACCCTTGGGATTAATATTATAAGCCTAAGGGAATACAAATTCTAGAATTAATATTATAAACTTTGATATTTATATATCAAACTTAATATTATTATTATTACAAATGCTAATACATTATTATACATATTATGGATTAATATTATAAACTAAGATTAATACTATAAAGCCAATCATTAATATTAAACCCTACAATTAATATTGTAAACCCAAGAGATTATAAATATTGCAACAATGATTATCATATTGATTAGTATTATAAAGCCTAGGATTAATATTATAAGCTCTAGGATTAACATCACAAAGCCTATGAAACCTTAATAATATAAATTATAAACCCAATATTTAAAATCCCTAATATCATAATCTTTTTATTAAATTCCATTTTATAATATAACATTGTTACATTAAATAAATTATAATGTAACGTAACATTGCGACAATAATTATCATATTGGGGTAATGTTTGTCATAATGTGACATTAGATAGATTTTTACGCCACTCCAACAGGAATTTTTTTAAGGATTTACTATTTTTCCTATATGTAATATTATAGGCGACTATTTTGGTTTGAAAATTCATACATATAGAATGTAGGCGAATATTTAGAGAAAAAACATGTAATTATAATTAAAAATGGTATTATTTTGGCGAATATCATCCATTTAATCATATATATGTAAAAGATAGGTGATTTTTTAGAAAAGTTAGCGAATACTTTTTTTGAGAAAATGTCCAAAAAATAGCCCATTTGTGAAACTGCACCCCTAAAATTTTCTTTAATTCCACATCACAATATTAAACCCTAATATTATAAAACCTAATATAATAAACCCTAAGATTAATATTATAAACCCTAATATTAAATCGTAATTTTATAATGTTGCAATGCAATGTTGATTAAATTGCAATGTACCATAACAATGCGACAATGATTGTCCAATTGATTGTCGCATGGAGACAATATTTGCCACAATGAAATATTGGGTAGATTATTTTATTACTCTAGTGTCACAATATTAAACCATAATAGTATAAAACCCAATATAATAAACCCTGATATTATTCTTATAAATCATAACATTAGAAACCTTAATGTTAATATATTAAACCCTAAGATTATAAATTGTATGATTAATATTCTAAACCCTCAAATTAATATTTTTAACCCTATTCATCCATTATAAGCCTCCTTAGTCAACCATGGCTATGCACTACAACTCACAATAGGTCACTTATACATATACCATGACTCCTAAGGTAGGTATCATTCACTATAACGTACCTGACCCATTCATTTCACATTCGATGAATGGGGTAAATTTATTATTATTATTATTATTATTATTATTATTATTATTGATATATACATGTCTTGTTGACTAATTCGATGTGGCCCGATGACCCCGACACACCTTCAAATTATAATACGGATTCCCCTTCAGAATCCCAATCTTTCGGCTGGTGTGCCATGACTTTGGGACCTTCGATGCATATTGAACACTCATTTTGAGATTCCCCCCATATTATCACCTTCTCGATGACATACCACTACTCTACAACTCTGACCTACCTTCTTGCCAGTGGCCTGTCATGTTGGTGTGTCTTCAACCACCATACTCTATTCATTCCATTACCCTAGCTCTTCCAATATTTCTTTCGGGAATGGTTATGAAAATATGATATTACGATTGCCATGGAACCCTCCACGAATTATCCACTAGTGTACTTATGGGATCCAAGCCTCCAAGACCCTAGTGCTCCTATCAAAATATTTCTAGGCTAACAACCCCAAGTGATAGTGAATTTCTTCGTCAACTAATGCTCCATCAATTGACTCTCCCTCATACCCATAGTTCCTCAAGGCATTTAACCATCCACATTTACGAGGCTTGTGACCTCCCGGGTCTCACCATCGCCCAAGTGAGAACATGCGGATGTCATCCATACCATGTGCCACCATGCAAGAGGTTCACTTGTCAACCGTATGTGGCTCCCTTGGTTACCCAAAACACCCAAACTTATTTTCACTTGTCCTTCATGACATCATGCTAATGTCATCTCCACCTAACGATAAGTCACCATCTGTCTAGTTTAAGGAGAGTGAGGGATTCCTCAAGGAATGGATTCACACTTGGTATTACTTAATAAATGGGAACCCTTGAACTTGGAGCCTTTAAAAAATCATTTTCTCAACACTCTGGGGATCTGACCTTCTAGGCTTCCAAGGTGACCACCTCTGGAAGCTTCCCCTCTCGATGAATTCGAGTGATGAAAGAAGTTTTTCTTGTCTTCTCTCAACAGAACCCCAAAATCTTTTACCGTTGCATCACTGGCTCTAAATGAAATCATCTTTCGGGCTTCAGGCTCTAAGAATTTCTACCCCATCATTATAACCAATCATGTGAGGGGAATCTAGTTCCAACAATGAGAGGGCTCACATGAATAGGGTTTTGACCATCCAAAGGATAAGGTTATACCAAACATTCCTATAATTCCATGGGCTCACTCCTATGTGCCAAAAAAATGCCAACCTCCTCATTATGATCACGACACATTTAAGGGACCTAGACTTTGATCGCCTAATCTCTTAAACATATAGCTTTGAACCTCCTCAACTACAAGCTCTGTCATCGTAAAAACTTCATCGGGCCAATATTGTCGACTATGGCTGTGCCTCAGGGATCTAGTGGACTCCTAGACAAGCCTCACTATTTCATGATGATGCCTTTGTTGCTTAGGCCAACCTAAGCCATTATCGCTCCTGAGCTTGAGTGATATATTTTAATTGGGTTCTTGGCTCATGACTCTTACTTTCCCACTGATAGGGAATGCTACCTAAGGCAATGTGGGTGATCCTGCATCACTTACTTACCATGAGCTTGGTGTGTTCTCTTGAGAGGTTCCTACCACTAGTAGAAAATGGTAAAATTAGTGACTAGGTGGCTAAAAACATTAGTCACGAAAGCTTTTCCAAGTGAAATACTACAAAAAATTAGCAATATTAAATGACTAAAAATGACTAACATAAATGACTAATTTAGTCTCGAGTTAAAATATACGACTAGCTTAGAAGTAATACTACTAAAAATGACTAATGTGAATGACTAATTTAGTCAAGGAAAAAAATATGACTACCTAACAATAACTACAATAATATGAATCAGTCGTTTATGTTAGTCATCTTAATTGCATCACATCAACAATCTAAAATTACAAGTCATAAGGGATTCAAAGGCTATTATAGATTGGATGAAAGGTTACTTATGTATACACTTCTTTATTGGATATGAGGATGATTAGAATTATGGAGCTTATTAAAATATTTAGGTTCATATCATTTGATCACATTCACAGGAAATTAAATTCAAAGGTTGAAAAATCATCAAAAATGGGAGTGGGTAAACACCTCCTTTTGCAACTTGACATGACAACCTATATATGTTGCAACAACCTTGCCAACTTATTTAGTGGTTTGCACTTCTATTTCAAATTTCTTCTTTGTCTTGCGAAGTGGTAGTGCTAAAGAGAGGGTATGAACTTTGATCAAGGAATGTTCACTTAGTACCACTACCAATTTTCCTTTGTGAAACTTGTCAAATGTC
The DNA here is from genome assembly GCA_031772625.1 of Pinus tabuliformis. NCBI lineage: Eukaryota > Viridiplantae > Streptophyta > Pinopsida > Pinales > Pinaceae > Pinus > Pinus tabuliformis. The sequence goes on along the minus strand of CM062817.1, from coordinate 1,195,830,450 downwards.
ATATGTTTTCTTCACAACTTCTCATGGTTCTTAAATTACTGATCTAAGATTCTTATTGAGACTACAACCCTCCAACATCTCTAACAATTCAAACTCTTCGACCTTTGTTAGAGTCTTCGTAGACGTGCACTCATACCTGAAGCAAAACCTAACACTAGCATCATGAATGTGCATTCTCATTCCCTATTTTAATGCCTCATTGAAACCACATTATCACACTTCCTAAAATTAAATGTTCACGTCTCAAGGAAAAACACCTACTTTTGTTATAAGAACCTAAACTATGTGGATGACTAGGATAGAACTCCATTTTCTCAAGATGAAAACATAGGGTCTTACAACCCCATTCATGCAACAATTTGGATATATTTAACCAAAAGAAAGATGTATATCCTACTCCTTCCAAACTTGACATATGAACTTTAATAAACTAACATTTGTTTTCAACTATTAAATCCATTTACTGTATACTCTATTTTATTTTTACCCACCTAATATGCAAGAACACCTAAATGTTTTCAATACAACCAAGTTAAAAGCACTTGTTTCCTTCCAACATCTCACCATTTTCCTCCATAAACTTTAATAGCAAAATCATTGCATAAAAACATAACCTTAAAATTAAATTATTATTATTATTATAAATACCACCTATTATCACAACCCAAAACATGTGAAAACCTATTAGTTTTTCAAATACAACTATAATATAAATGAAAATAAAATATTATATCTATTTTTTAGCATTGGAAAATTTTAACACTTTATAAAAATTTAAACTTTAATTTTTCTTTACAATTCCCTCCCAACTACAAATTTTTCATAGTGCGGGAAAATGACATTTGAGAGAGTTGTGAATTATTATGGTTTTATGACTAGCTAACCCAATACCATATGCCACCATTGAATCTTCAGTCCATTGATCATGACAGACCCAACATTTTAGTCCAATGATCATGGTAGATCCAATATCAAATTTCATCATCGAAAATTCATTCAAAAACTTAGAGACATCTATTCTCATTGTCGTTGGCAATATCTATCTTCCTAATGTAGTTGTTCTCTTCTGGAAATATTCAAAAGTTGGTGAGTCATTCCCATCTTTTACTTCATCTTTAAAAGCATGACATTATCATTCTGGTACATAATAGGGTTTGATTTTTACTATAAAAACTATCCCACATTCTCACTCCCAGACATGAAGCCACAGATAAATACCAAATATTACTTTTGTACATTCCATTTGGAGCCCAATCCGATATTCCAAACTATTTTTCTACGGAAACCAAATCCCAAAAACTGAGATTGCCATCACATTATGATCCCATATGTGCTGAGGCCTCCTCTCTTTGATAAAATCATCAAGCTTGTTGAATCCATTGCCAGCCTCTTCTGAAGAGTGAAACTAGATCGACCCCTACCTGAGGGATAAGTTGAGGGTGCCTTACATTGAGATGCTATCAGTGGAGGTTGTCGGAGTGATCCCTTAGGTGAGTCTAGCCTTTCACGTAGCAAAAGCTGAGGAAACACATGTGAGGAATTCCCTTTTGGTTGGGCTCCATTACTCTTCATTCAGAAGGGCCTCCATGCCATTCACAAGCTTTCCAAAGATGACATGGAATATTTTCTATCGATGGTAAGTGCATGTCGATTAGATTTAAATGAGTGAACATCTCCATGAGGAAATAGATTGAAAGAAGTGAACATCTCCATGAGTATGCCCTCTAAGATTCTCCCAGCAAGCCATCCCTTGATATAGGTAATATCTCTTTCTTTTTTTGCTTGTTTTCTCAGCTGCATGCACTCAAGACAACATATTAAGAGGGGAAGATAAATAAAGGTAGTTACTCATTATCTAGCAAGCTCAGTCGAGGTTCCATATCATTCATGAACCATAGATTCCACATGGAAAATAGTTGGGACTATATATCAAATGGGGTTAATGACAGCCAACAGCATAAAAGGCTTCCTTTTTGCTCATTTACCTCAACAAGCATGGTTTCTAGTCTAATGATAATTGGGTGAAAAGTTTTGTTCCCTGGAATGACATGTTTGTGACATCTTCAAAAATATCTTCTTTGAAGAAAATTAAGACAAAAGGACAAGCTTATTAGAATCTTAATATCCACCAAGATCTTCATGATTGTCCTGATATTGAGATCTTCATTACTTCCTTAGCAACTTTGTTTCCTTCATGAGCCCTTATCATAGAGATAATAACTTATCATAATAGGATTACGAAAAATGAATTGTTATTTCATCAATGGTGCCTTACTCTCACTTTATATAACACAAAGACAAGTATTGTATAGCAGAATCTATACTGTGATTATATTCACTGTGAATATATCCACTTCATAGATCCAAACTTATTAACTAAGATTACTACCACTATGATCTGAGCTTTAGTCTTGCTACCACCTTAGACATGTTTCCCCTGTGATCTGAGCTTCTATCTTGCTATCACCCTAGACTTGTTGCCACTATGATCCTAGCTTCTAGAGGATCCAATTCCCTTCAACACTTTGTCACCCATACTATCTGAAATACAGAGAGACCTTTCATTGGAGATGTGAAACTGTTTTACTGTCTTATCCACCGAAAATTTCATAGGTATGCAAAGTATGTTTTGTGGTAATGAAAGAGCCTAGCCTACTGTATATAGTGATTCCTCCATATACTTAAGCCAACCTGACATCCGAGTGGGTGGGTCTCCTTAATGTGAGCCAGCATGAGTTTTTCACCTTATTTGGAAGTCGACATGAAGAGAGGACTGTGTGCTTGTCATTGGAGGGATACATAGACTTCTATTTATTTGACATATGCTAGGGAAGAGATCTTCGTACATGAATTTCACTCTTTGACACCAATGATAAATCCTAAGTCTCTCAGTGGGAGCAACTAATAAATAAAATCTCCTTCCCATGAAATGAGTGAACGTCTTCATGAGGCTACACTCCAAGATTCTCCTAGCAAGCCATGACTTGATACAGGTAATATCTCTGGATTTTTCAGCTTGTTTTATTAGTTGCATGCACTCAAGAAACATATTAGGAGGGGAAGAAAAATAAAGACAATTACTCATGGTATAGTAAACTCATCGAAGGTTCCATATCATTCATGAAACCTAGCTTCCACATGGAAAAAATATGGATTGTATCTCAAATGGGGTTAATGAAAGTAAAAAACACAAAAGGCTTTCTTTTTGCTCATTTCCTTCAACAACCATGTTTTCCTATCTAATGATGATTGGGTGGAACATTTTTTTTCCCTAGAATGACATGATTGTCACATCTTTAAAAATATCTTCTTTGAAGAAAATTAATACAACAAAAGTTAAAATTAATGGAAACATAAATAAAATTATGACATTTGTTAATGACTCTAGGATACATTAGATCATGGAGTAGGGCTTACTGGAAATGAAATACAAAAGAAATTTCAAGTCGTTTGTTGAATGTACTAAAAAAGAGTGTCCTATTAACTCTTTAGCAGACAATGGTGACTTTAAGGAGTTTAATGAGGCAAAAGCCTCTGTTGTAGTTCAGAAATATTCTATAATGATCAAGAAAATAAGGTTTTATGAGCAGTTCTTACTAAATGGGGTATTTGTTTGACATTCCTATAGCTCAAGAAATCTATGACAAATTAACTAGGCATGCATATTTTTTCAGTCCATGAGAAGAACATCTTCTTATGAAAACAGTGAAAAGGTGGACAAAGGCCAACTCTTGGAATGTGGAATCAATGTGTGGCTTAGGAAGGTCTAGGATCATCGCAACTTTTAAATGTGAGTAGTACTAAACAAAATGTACAATATGGGTTGTGGAACATGACTGATATTCCACATCAATAATGCTATTCAAAAGAGATATTCTCTGTGGATAGAATAAACTTTCTTGATTGGCTTATATAGGTTGTTGCATGGAACACATTGTGAAGCCTTTTGGAAAATTATTGGTTTTGGAACCAAACAGAATAAGATAAGATGATTTTTTTTTAAGTAATCGTCACAAAAGTAGGTCAATGGGACTAAAAGAGGATATCCAATGTAATTGAAAATTGGTATTGTGAAAGAAACTCCCAAATTAATGCTACTGAAAAGCAGATAAAGATAAGGATCATTTACCCAGCTAAAATAAACTTTAAGAGAATATAGGAGTACAAGAGAAATGCTAACAACTAAATCAGGGTGAATGGGTGAAATACAATAGAGAGTATGTTCAGGGACATTGAAGCTAGCTGTTGAGGCAAAATGAATAGAGTGAGAGGTAGGCTCCTCATTGTAGTCATCAATCATTGTAAAAGGGTTGATGTACTAACAAATGATGTACTCAAGGAAGTGAATGCACAATGCTATCGAGAAAACAATATCCAAGAAGCACATCTCTCATAACATCCATGGGGGTGGGGAAGAAGAGAAAACATGGTGCATTTTAGAGTTTTTCATGGTCAAAATATAGAAGCCACTTCTTCCTATCACTTTAATATGAAAAAATTTCAAGACTCATGACACAATAAGTATACCATGCTACAAGGATAAATGGTGAAAATAGGTTGGATATAAATGAAAGTGAGCCCAAGGACACAGTTATACCTTCTACAATTCCTTTTCACAATACTTTCAATGATTTAATGAATCAAGAAATCTTTGATCATGAAAAAAAAAATTAATTCTTGGAATGTTAGAAGTTTGGTGCATAGCAGAAAGAAATACATAGTACTAGTAGGCAAGGTTTTTCAAGATAGAAGGGTAGATATTATAATTTATAGGAAGTCAAATATCAAACCTTTGATGGAGTTTGATTTGTATGGTAAATGATGGTTCACTAGTTCTGGACAATTGTATGATAGTGGATATGGATAGTGCTAGATCTTCTAACATAATTGGAAACTAACTTCTAGACATTGTTTTATGATGGTTCTATGTTACAAGAGGGTTAAAGGGAAGACTCTACATTGATTGTGTCCTAGAAAAATCATACTTTTATTTCATATAGGCCTTGAAAAAGTTCTTGATTTGAAGGTGAAACATTTAAAAGTTTTGATTTTAAAATTATACTATGGAAGGTAAAGAATTCCATCCATTTTCTTTTACTTCATTTCGAGAAATGCTAATCTAAGGTACGAAACTTGGTTATTGAAATTTTTTCTTTTAGTATTTTTTCCATTTTGATATCTTCATTACTTCCTTGACAAATCTATTTTCTTCATGAACCCTTATCATAGAGATAATACCTTATAACAATACAATTACCAACAACAAAGTTTTATGTCATCAATGATGCCTTACTCTCACTTGATATAACATTGAGACAAAAGTATTGTAGAGAATCATCGATACTGTGATTAGATTCACTATGAATATATCCACTTCATAGATCTGAACTTCTTCATTGAGATTAATACCACTGTGATCTAAACTTTAGTCTTTCTGCCAACTTAGACTTGTTGCCCCTGTGATCTAAGCTTTTGTCTTGCTGTCAGCTTAGACTTGTTGCCACTGTGATCTGAGCTTCTGTCTTCCTGCCAACCTAGATTTGTTTCCATTGTAATCTAAGATTCGATAGGATATGATTCTGTTCAACAGTTTATCACCCATATTGTCTGAAATACAAAGAGACCTTTCTATGGATATCAGAAACTATCTTATTGTCCTATCCACCCAAAATTTTAGAGGTATGTCAAGTCTGTTATGTTGTAATACAATGAACCTAGGCTCCTATATATAGTGATTCATGCATATAATTAAGCTGACATGAAGAGAGGATTGTATGATTGTCATTGGAGGGTTACATAGACTTCTATTCATTTGACATATGCTCAAGAAGAGCTCTTCATGCATGAAATTGATTCTTTAACTCTGGTGTTAAATACTAAGGCTCTCAAATGGACCCACTATTAAATAAAAAATCTTTCTCATGAAATGAGTGAACATGTCCATGAGGCTACCCTCCAAGATTCTCCTAGCAAGCCATCGCTTGATACAAGGAATATCTTTTGCTTTTTTTGTCTTTTTTCTCAGTTGCATGCACTCAAAACAACATATTAAGAGGGGAAGAAAAATAAATACAGTTACTCATGGCCCAGCAAACTCAACCAAGGTTCCATATCACTCATGAGCCAAAGCCTCCACATAGAAAAAAGCTAGCACTGTATCCCAAATGGGGTTAATGAAAGTGAACAACACAAAAGGCTTTCTTTTTCCTCATTTCCTTCAACAAGCATGTTTTCTAGTATAATGATAATTGGGCGAAAATTTTTGTTCCTTAGAATGACATGTTTGTGAGATATTCAAAATTGTCTTCCTTGAAGAAAATTAATACTGTAGAAATTAATGGAAACGTAAATAAAAATATCACATTTTCTAATGGCTATGGGATGCATTATATCATGGACTAGAGTTTAATGGAGATGAAAGACCAAAGAAATTTCAAGTTGTCTCTTGAAAGTACTGAAAACGAATATCCTCTTAACTCTTTGTCAAACAATGACAACTTTAAGGGGCTTAATGAGGCAAAAGGCTCTTTTGTAGTTCAGAAATATTCTATAATGATCAAGAAAAGAAGGTTCTACGAGGAACTTTTACTACATAGGTGATTTGTCTGAGGTTCCTATAGCTCAAGAAATCTATGACGAATTAACCAGGTAGGCAATAATTTTTCAAACCATGAGGAGAATGCTTTCTTATGAAGACAATTAAAAGGTGGACAAAGATCAACTCTTGTAAAGTGGAATCTATGTGTGGCTTAGGAAGTGCCAGCATCGATGGAAATTTCAAATTAGAGTAGTACTAAAGAAACTATACAAGCTGGACTGTGAAACATGACTGATATTCCACATCATGTAAAATCTTGATAGGCTCATCTTGACATCAAAAATGTTATTGAAAAGAGATATTCTCTATGGATTGAATAAAATTTCTTGATTGGATTATATAGGTGGTTGCATGGAACACATTGTGAAGCCTTTGAGAAAATTCTTGGTGTTGGAATCAAATAGAATAGGGTAAGATAATTTCATTTCTCTCTAACTAATCATCACAAAAGTAGGTCAATGGGACTAAGAGAGAATATATAATGTAATTAAAAGGTGAGACTGTGAAATAAATTCCCAAATCAATGCTACCAAAAAGCAGATAAAGATAAGGATCAATTCCCTAGCTAAAAGAAAGTTTAAGAGAAGATAAGAGTACAGGAGAAATGCTAACAACTAAATCTAGGTGAATGGGTCAAAAAAATAGAGAGTATGTCTAGGGATGCAAAAGCTAGTTGTTGAGGCCAAATGAATTGAGTGAGAGGTAGGCTCCTCATTGGAATCACCAATTATTTTAAAATGACTGATGTACTTGAAAATGATGTCCTCATCGAAGTGACTGCACGGTACTTTTGGAAACACAAGAGCAAGGAAGCACAACTCTCATAGCATCCAAGGGAGTTGGGAAGAAGAGAAAACTTGGCACATTTTACAGTTTTTCATGATCAAATTATAGAAGCCACTTCTTCCTATCACTTTAATATGAAAAAATGTCAAGACCTATGACACAATAAGTATACCATGCTACGAGGATAAATTGTGAAAATAGGGTGGATATAGACAAAAGCGAGCCCAAGGACATAGTTATACCTTCTACAATTCCTTTTCACAAAGATTTCAATGATTTAATGAATCAACAAATATTTGATCATGAAAACAAAATTGAATTCTTGGAATGTTAGAAGTTTGGTGCATAGTGAAAAGAAATATGCAGTACTAGCAGGAAAGGTTGTTTAAGATAGAAGGGTAGACATTATAATCTATAGGAATTCAAATCTCAAACCTTTGATGGAGTTTGATTTGTAAGGTAAATGATGCTTCACTAGTTCTATACAATTGTATGATAGTGGATATAGATAGTGCTAGATATTCTAACATAATTAAAAACTAACTTCTAGATATTCAATTATGATGGTTCTATGTTACAGGACGGTGCAGGGGAAGATTGTACATTGATTGAACCCTAGAAAAATCATACCATTATTTTCTATAGGCCTTGAAAAAGTTCTTGATTTGAAGGTGAAACATTTAAAAGTTTTTGTTTGAAAATTATACTATGGAAGCGAAAGAATTCCATCCATTATCTTTTGCTTCATTTGGAGAATTGCCAATATCAGGTACGAACCTTGGTTACTGAATTTTATGCTTTTATTATTGTGTCCATCTTGATATATTCATTACTACCTTGCCCAATGTATTTTCTTTATGAGCCCTTATCACAGAGATAATGCCTTTTAACAATAGCATTACCAACAATGAAGTGTTATGTCATCAATGATGCCTTACTTGCACTTGATATAACACTTAGACAAAAGTATTGTAGAGCAACATCTATACTGTGATTATATTCAATGTGAATATATTCACGTCATAGATATTAACTTCTACATTGAGATTACTACCATAGTGATCTAAGCTTTAGTCTTGTTTCAACCTTAAACTTGTTGCCCCTTTGATCCAAGCTTTTGTCTTTCCACCACCTTAGACTTATTGCCACTGTGATCTAAGCTTCCATATTACTGCCACCTTAGACTTTTTTCTACTGTGATTTGAGCTTCTAGAGGGATCTGATTCCCTTCAAAATTTTATCACCCATATTATCTAAAATACAGAGAGACCTTTCTATGGAGATCTGCAACTCTCTTACTTTCTTATCCACCAAAAATTTTAGACATATGTGAGGTATGTTTTGTGCTAATGCAAAGATCCTAAGCTCTTATATATAGTGATTCATCCATATCATTAAGCTTCCTTGAGCATCCGAATGTTTGGGTTTCCTTAATGTGAGCCGACATGAGTTTGTGACCTTATTTGGAAGCTGACATGAAGAGAGGACTTCGTGCTTGTCGTTAGAGGGCTACATAGACTTCTATTTATTTGACATATGCTCAAGAAGAGCTCTTCATACATGAAATTGACTCTTTGACTCTAATGATAAATCCTAAAGCTATCAATGGGAGACAATGATAATTAAAATCTATTTCTCATGTAATGAGTGAACCTCTCCATGAGGATTCCCTCCAAGATTCTCCCAGCAAGCCATCCCTTGATACAGGGAATATATCTTGGCTTTTCTACCTATTTTCTTAGCTACATGCACTGAAGAAAACATATTAAGAGGGGAAGAAAAATAAAGACATTTACTCATGGTGTAGCAAACTCAACCAAGGTTCCATATCACTCATGAGCCATAAACTCCATATGGAAAAAAGTTGGAATTGTATCTAAAATGGGCTTATTGAAAGTCAACAACACAGAAGGATTTATTTTTTCTCATTTCCTTCAACAAGCATGTTTTCCAGTCTAATGATAATTGTATGAAAAGTTTTTTCCTTATAAGACATGTTTGTGGCATCTTCAAAAGTATCTTCTTTGAAAAAAATTAAGAGATCACAAGTTAAAATTGATGGAAACATAAATAAAATTATGACATTTTCTAATGAGTTAGGGATTTGTTGGATCATGGAGTAGGGTTTATTGGAGATGAAATACAAAAAACAATTTAGGTCATTCGTTGAATGTACTAAAAACAAGTATCCTCTTAACCCTTTAGCAAACAATGACAACTTTAAGGAGTTTAATGAGGAAAAAGCCTCTTTTGTAGTTCACAAATATTTTATAATGATCGAGAAAAGAAGGTTCAATGAGCAACGCTTATTACATGGGTGATTTGTGTGAGGTTCCTATAGCTCAAGAAATCTCTGACGAATTAACCGGGTAGGCAAGAATTTTTCAATCCATGAGGAGAGTGCCTTCTTATGAAGACAGTGAAGAGGTTGACAAAGGCCAACTCTTGGAATGTCAAATCAATGTGTGGCTTAGTATGTGCCACAATCAGTCCAACTTTTAAATGAGATTAGTACTAAAGCAACTATACAACCTGGGTTGTGGAACATGACTGATATACCACATTATGTACAATCTTGATAGGCTCAGCTTGACATCAACAATTCTATTCAAAAGATATATTCTTTGTGGATAGAATAAACTTTCTTGATTGGAGTATATAGGTGGTTGCATGGAACATGTTGTTAAGGCTTTGGAGAAATTCTGGGTGTTGGAATCAAATAGAATAAGATAAGATAATTTTATTTGTTTCTAACTAATTATCGCAAAAGTAGTCCAATGGGACTAAGAGAGAATATCCAATGTAATTTAAAAGTGGGCTGTGAATGAAACTCCCAAATCAAGGCTACCAAAAAGCAGATAAAGATAAGCATTAATTTCCTAGCTAAAAGAAACTTAAAGTGAAGATAGGAGTACAAGAGAAATTCTAACAACTAAGTTTGGGTGAATGTGTGAAATACAATAGAGCGTATGTCTAGGAACACTAAATCTAGATATTAAGGCGAAATGAATAGAGTGAGAGGTAGGCTCCTCAGTGAAGTCATCAATCATTGTAAAAGCGATGATGTACTGGAAAATGATGTCCTGAGGGAAGTGACCATACAATATTATTGAGAACACAAGAGTGAGGAAGCACAACTCTCATAACATCCAAGGGGATGGGGAAGAAGAGAAAAATTGGAGTTTGTGTTGGTCAACATATAAAAGCCACTTATTCTTATCACTTTAATATGGAACAATTTCAAGACATGTGACACAATAAGTATACCATGCTACAAGGATAAATGGTGAAAATAGGTTCAATATAGACAAAAGTGAGCCCAAGGACACAGTTATACCTTCTACAATTCCTTTTCACAACACTTTCAATGATTTAGTGAATCAATAAATCTGTGATCATGAAAACGAAAATAAATTCTTGGAATGTTAGAAGTTTGGTGCACAAGGGAAAGAAATATGCAGTACTAGTAGGGAAGGTTGTTCATGATAAAAAGGTAGACACTATAATCTATAGGAAGTCAAAGCTAAAATCTTTGATGGAGTTTGTTTCAAAAGGTAAATGATGGTCCACTAATTTTGCACAATTGTATGATAATGGATATAGATAGTGCTAGATCTTCTAACCTAATTAGAAACTAACTTCTAGACATTATTTTATGATGGTTTTATATTACAGGAGGGTACAGGGGAAGCTATACATTCGTTGATCCCTTGAAAAAGCATACCTTCTATAGGCCTTGAAAAAGTTCTCGGTTTGAAGGTAAAACATTTAAAATTTTTGGTTTTAAAATTATATTATGGAAGGTAAAAAATTCCATCCATTTTCTTTTGCTTCATTTGGAGAATTTCCAATCTAAGATGCAAACCTTGATTACTGAATTTTATGCTTTTAGTATTGTGTCCATTCCTCAATGTAAGACTATAGTTGTGTGCATTCCTATATGTAAGATGTAGTTGTGTCTCTTGTGATTTTCCGAGAGAGGTTAAGATGAAATGAAGGTTTTTTTTACTATTTCTTGCTTCACATCTTCCACTGTCCATTCTGCAGGGTGCCAGTCATTGATCCACTCTTTCACTTCAGGATTGAGCGTCTCTATGTCCTTTATTATTTCGTAATATGTCATAATCAATTCTCTGATTATGTCAACAAATGAAACTTTTTAAGTGCTCAGCTAAATGAGATTTAATTTTCGCAGCCAGGCTTGCCACAAAGGAAACCTAGGGATTATGGGTAAGAGGGATTTGTTTATGTTATTTCCTGTAATGACTCTGGGGTTGTTCTTATACTAGACAAAAAAAATAAAATTGATCCCAGCTGGATGGTCTAGAATATTAAGGAATATTTGTCTCAGAGATAATAAAGTTCCATAATGAGATCATTAAAGGGTGGTCATGGAAAATATGGGTCATGGATACATCATGATCTTTGCAACAAAACTACTAGGGTGGACAGAGTATACAGTTTTTGAACTAGTTCTCAAAAATTAGCAACTTCATATGCATTGTGATGCATATGAAATCTACGTTTTGAGAAATATCTTGTTTCACATGATGGAAACAAATAGAATCCATAAGTAGAACATTTCAAAATAGCAAGGCAAACTTGCTTTACATTGTATTGTCCTTTTGTTTCCCTGTGAGGGGTATTTATCTTTTTTGAAAGTAATTGGAGCTCAATATTTTAGGGCCTTCTAGTGCTTTGTCAAATTAAGTGAAAGATTTGAAGGCTACTTCCATCCTTTCCAAATTGTTTTATCATATTCACTTCAAATGGATATATCAGCAAGAATCCAAAAACCATTATTTTCTGCAAAGGCCTTTAGGCTAAGGGAATATTTCCCATAATGGACTCCCTCCATATATTTATTGTTTTCTCATTCATGGGATGGATTTGATTTAAATATTTAAATATATCCAAAGGGAAGGTCTCTCAAAAGGATATTGTGCCTTTTTGCCTCATTAAAATATATGTTCTAGATTACTTCCTTTCACCCTATTGTTTTTCCAAAAATCGGATATTAATATATGCATGGATGTGCTAATTGTGTGGTGACATCTAATGCATTGAGACATCTCTAATTATCTATGCCCTTTGGGTAGTCAACCGAATTCGTGGGAGTAGGTCAATGTTCTGAAACACTTCTTTGTATTTAACCTTTCTATTTTACCTTATGGTTTCCCTGGAGCATTGGCTGAGTTCACTTTCCCTTATCTGAAATCCAGTGTTTATCTTTGACGTGTTTTTATGGAGGTTATTCCGACGCAAATACTAAGGCTTAAGTCTGGCCTTACAGAGTGATTGAAATGAAATCTCTGAACACAAGTTTTCAAGTTGATCTATGGGTTATATACACTGTGCTTCTGTAGCATGTATGGGATTGTCATTAGGCTGATCTGGAATTTTTATGGTAGTCTTTTATTTTGAATTGGTGGAACCTTCTTCTAGGAAATATTTGTGGCCCTCTTAAGGCTCAAATTTGGGCACACATGGACACCCATTTTAACACCTAACAGAGTTTATGTGTGCAGACTTAGTAATTGTTCTAAGGTATTTTTGACAAAGGGCTAATTTATGCTTATGGGAAGACATGTTCCTCTGAAGCCACTGCTATGCAATTTTAGGTTTCTCACAATAATTGTCATGCAATTTCAAGTGAAATTGTTGCAGCCTTGAGTATGGTATGTTTGCATCCTTTTCTAGATGATCTTAAGCCTATATTTCTGTAGAAGGGAGAACTTAATTATAGAACATAATTTCTCTCCCTTGATTACATATTCAAAACCCTTAAGGTTCCTACGGTGGTACATTGCAGAGCTCCTAGGGTTAGAATTTGACTCGTATTGATATATTAAGAAAAAGCTCCATAAAAAAAATTTGCAGACCTTTCTCTTGCATCATTTTAGTGATCATTAGTTTTGTTCAGAGATTTGTCTTTTAATAGAGGACATAAATAGTATTTTTAGAGATTCAAGGAGCATATCTACATATCAGTCCTATGGCATCTTTGTGAAACCTACTACAAAGTCCAGATGTGGTAAGAGGTGGTCATCCTTGTTGGAGAATATACTTTTTGTATTGAACTTGAAAACAAAATAAAATTTTCTCATGAGGGCTCAAATTGAAGCATTAAAATTTGATCCTTGACAGTAAAGGTTTCATTCAGTTAGCTTGAATATCCATATCTTCACCAACAAAGCTTGCCAAGATATAAGACAAAGTTGTTGTGTAGCAATATTTATCAATAAATCTGAGGTATGATGATACAGTTGAATTTGAGCTATTATTGAAACTTGGACTAGTTTCAAGGATTGGAAATCATATTTACATTGTGATTGATTAAGGTACATTGAAGTGTATACCACACTTTGTTTAGATATCAAAAATCTAAGTCCACTTGCATAGCTAGGCCATCATTATTTCTTTCCAGAACTTTTGTTGATCATGTTGGCTGCTAGGGTTTAACAATACCTACATTATGGTGATAAGGTTTAGGCCACAAACTTGTGCATAACTATTCATGAAAATGATTGATGAACTGTGAGTATCGTCATAATCTAGTAAGATAAGGTGCTCGAGATGTACGCTTTAAAGACTGTAACTCATGTGGATGCCTCCATATCTAAGATAAGTCAGTGTAGTAGAAAATATTTTGTTATAATTACAGAGATGAATGATAGAGAACAATGGTATACTTTGTTTGATGACAAAGCTTGTATTTGCAAGCTTGTTGGTGTTTGATGAGTGAATTCCATGATGATTTATGTATGCCATTATGGAAAAACTTTGCTGCTTATTGATAATTTGATACAGTATTAGTGCTTTCATTTACTTTCTTCATTATCTAGTGGATCCATTTTATTTGGTGGCTTCTTATCCCAGACAGAGTTAAAGGAATTTGATTTTCTATGGAATCCTATGGAGGTTCTGAAGAACACAATTACTTACCTAATCTAATCAGAGGTAAGATGGAAGACTATTATTGTCAAACATTTACTTTCTTGTTAGTTCCATATAATTTAATTTTATTTACACTCCCTTCACGTGCCACAATTGGTGAATTTATCAACTATGGCACAGGGATTTTCATTGTGCCTCAAAAATTTATCTCGAGTTTCATTTGGAAGTATTGTAGTCTCTAGAATCTAAATAGAATGGGGTTTCATGATATGAATATTTAGTTCCAATTCAAATCACGTCATTTTGCTCTCACAGTCCTTCAAAACTCTAATTTATATCCTCTACTTTACCTATCACTACCCTTAAAATCTCTAATTTATCTACCCTATAAGTTGGCCTTGGGTTTGAGGTAATTCAAATTCAAAGCTCTCAACTCAAACTTTCCTCGTGGGTTATTGAATCCTGGCTGGCTCATCAAGCACCCATTCAGGAAATCTTGAACTTAACTTCTGGCAAAGTTGCTACAGGCTCAACTAATAACATTGTGAAGCTTTGGAGAGGTTCAAAATCTATTCATACTTTTATAGGACACACATATACATCTGAGATAAAATACATATTAAATTTACGAGGTTATTAAAGCATGGAGGAGATGTGCAATATCAATCCAAATCATTAATCTGACCTATTTTATTGCACTTCCTATGGTGAGTGAAGTGAATTTATCATATTATGATAAAAGCTAGCTAGCCCTTCTCCGGGCTACTATTTTATCAGAGATCCTCAAAATTATGAGAAAAATTGTAAAGAAAAGGAGTCTGAGTAAATATGTAGAGAATATTGGATTTCATATGATGTCTTGTAGCATTTATGTAACATATTTGTATGTTTACCATGAAACCATATCTTTTGACATTGCAAGTAAAATCAGAATATCATGTTGCTTCTTCACACACCATCTCCAGAATTATCATGTGAGAGGTATGTGTCTTTATACTCTTTTTCTTCATGCATACTTTCTTAAACTGTGTTGTTTCTTTTCTTTCTCATATAATTTGAAGAAGCTTTGCTTATTTTGACACGTAAGAATTCATTCAAGAGTTTTTAAAAATTGGTAGGGTGTTATTTGAAGGGTAGATAAACATCACGTCATTGTGCACTATTCAATTCTCTAATTTCACAACGCATATGAATGCCATATTTTGCTCCAGATCAAGGTTTTGTGGGGAAGTGAAGAGCGAGAAACTTCTTGGGCATAACTCTACTTAACTGAACACTCAGCTAAACCCCACACTCTACAATCTAATTCCACGAGGTTCTTTAGGGCACATCCATGCAATTTATGTTCCATTGTGGCCACCAAATGGAACAAGTGTGAAGTTGGAGCCCCAATGTCCCATCCTCTCAATAATATAAAGCTCTATCCCATGAATAAATGTCAGGGGGTATTTTCTCCTTGTCGTCCAATCATATCTTTAAATGAGTGAGATCCCGAGAGTCAAGCAGTTGGTGACCCATGATGTTATTCTTCCAAATATTGATATTTTTACCATTTCCTAAAATCTAAGTAGACTAATCCATTATTATTGGAATGGTAGATTTCATAAGTCTCCAAATGGATGGCCATCATCTCACTCGGAGAATATCATTTGGAGACTACCTTCTTTCCCATATGAAATATTTTGTGTGCAGCTGCAAAACCTTTTTCCACCATTCATACATCCCTAACACTAGCCTTCATAGGAGTTTAGCAACCATTTGTAGAATCCTTGATTCCAAGCCCACCATGAGATTTGGGTTCCTAGACAATAGACTAGTTAACCAAGTGAAATATTTGGAATTGGATTTCCCTCCTTACTAGAGAAATCATCTTAATTCTTGCACCAGAATTTTCTTAACGATCACTAGAGAAAGAATTAGAGAAAAATAATAGATGGGAAACATCTAAATTGGAATTGTTTCCATGGAGATTTTTTCTCCTTAGGAAGATAAAAAAGTATATGGAACAGTATTATGGGAAAGGAGAGCATTCTCATGTTGTTCTTATTTCTTGTTATGTGTATAATCTTAATATATTTTGGGAAACACAACTAAATATTGCTTGTCAGCTCCACCAAGGAATAAACCTTTATCCTGTAGAATGCAATGTTCTATTGTTTGTGGTGAGAAAAAATGGTAGAATTAAGGCAAGGAATTCTCATATGGTAACTCCAAAATTATTGGAATAAGGACCCATTAAAAATTGCTTGTGAGTTTTCGTCCGTTCCTAACCAAGAAGAGTGGATGGGGACTTTGATGTGAGGAGACAACAACTCAATTTAATTTTCTTAAGAACGATATGCACGAGCTTCAGTTAATACAAATAATGCATGAACTAGAGGGCCAAATTCTCTTTCTAAGGAGGAGATTCAAGAATCTGAACAATATCATCTTACTGCACAATCCTTCTATTTTTGTGAGAATTATGGTGTTCTTGAATAAGATAAAGATGTAGCATCTTCCTCTCCTTCATAATTTCAGGAAATTGACTTGGGACAAATAATGAATGAAAAGAAGGGTCAACAACTTTTTCTAATGAAATAAAATCAATAATTCTAAAGAAAATAAAATGTTGCCCAAATATGTTCTCATAAAGGTGGTGTTGCTTTAGAAGGTACTTTTGCAGATCTAAATAGTTACATGCTTGATGAGTACTTTAGGAACATGAAACTACTAGCTTTGTTGAGAATGATGATGAATATGCCCAAGAGTCGTGACTTCCCACCCTCAAATGTTAATATTCAAGAAGAATTTTACCAAAATGAGCATTATGATGAAGACATGATTGGGCACAAATACTAAGTTGTAATACCTCCTAAAACACCACATATACCATATAAGTTTGACATCAATTGCAAGAACCTTACTCTTGCATGCTATTTACTTAAGAAAGAGTAGCCAATAGAGGAAGATGTTGAATGTGTCAATGAGGGCCATATTCACGGGGTATTTGATGGTTGTCTAAATGGCAATAAGAAGGAGAATGAAAAGAGATCTCTCTTCAAGCCAAATGGGGATTGGAAGAATCAAATGTATTATTTTAGTGCAAAGGGAGGTATATGTTTACAATTTGCATTTTCAGATTCCCTTAGAGTTAGCATTAATCCAGCAGGTGGTATCCCTTCTTGTGAGATGATTGAGGCCTCGTCTCAAGCACAACTAAATGAAGCCAATCAATATTAGGAGATGAACAAACCTCACATTTCATTAACCTAATATGCCTTCAAAATCAACCCTCATTGTTTATATGATTATATATGATCATGCTTTTAATGTGGATTATGATCAAAACTAAAATAATGATAGCCAAGAATCAACCCTAGGATGTAAATAAGAATAAGAGAAGGAATGGCCATTATGAAACATAGTTAGCCAACCTGTGTATGATTTTTATGCTAAGGGTATGGCTATTAATAGCTCATAAGTCTCTATCAGGCTGAAGATTATGCTTAAGATAATTTCTCAAATGTTGGGAAACAATGTTAAATTATGAGAAAATCATATTGTTCACGATGCAATAGTTGACTCAAAATTGTTTTGGAATCTCCTAGAAGTTGTAACGTGTGACTAAGGTTCTCATTGACATTTCCACAACTTTGGAAAAGGACAGTTCTGATTTTCATCTCGATATATTTTTTGTATGACACTGATACAAAGTAAAGTAAAGGGGTGCAACTCAAATTGTAGTCTAATTCATTATTGATACTTGGTGCCAATCTTCAAAAGGAATGAAGAGGTTGTTATCTTCACAATCCCATACCAACATCAGATTTAGTGATTGGATTCCATGAGGTTCTGGGTCAAAGAAACATCCACTCCATGAATGAGATACTTGAGGATGCTTCCCCTATTCTGGGACAACATCATACATATGATGCATTCACTTGTAGGAATAAAGGGAAAGGAAAACATGTTTGCATACAAGAATGACAAAGGCATCTTAGGGAAAGGTATCTTCACTTTTTATTTATGTTCTTCACCCACGCCACTCTCGTGTTTTCATTGATCATGTTTGGTCATTTTTAGAGTCATTTAATTTAAGTCTAATTTTGCTAATCGTTCAAGATTATACCTTGGTGAAGTTAAAACCCTTTTAGGACTCCATTTTCTTAGCCACTCTTAGAACCTTCCCTTTTTATCCTAGTAAACTTTATCACTTGGTAAGGGCACTTCCTAGTCGAGTTTTGATTCTCTGACAACTACCTAGGCAATGTTCCAATTTCTAAGCTAAAGGGAAAGAAACTTCACTTACATTGAGATATTTCGTTTGAACATGGTAAGGGAACTTCTTAGCCGATGTTCGATTCTTTTACAATTACCCAGGAAATGTTCCAATTTGTAAGCTAAGAAACAAAAGACACTTCACTTATATTGAGAATTTTCATATTATGCTTGTCTTCATTGCATTTGTAAAGAATTATATGTCATTTCATTGGAAAGAACTAAAATATAATGAACTGACTGGGATTTTCTTATGTTGCAGGTTACGGATGATCAAATTAATATCCAAGAAAACAAGGAGTAAATAAAGAACCTTGATATAGTTGAAAAATAGGGATCCCTCCCTTTTGAGCAGAGCAAATATTCCCTCCCTTGTTTGAGGACCTCATTGAGGTTAGTTTTTCTGATGTCATGCTTGATTGATACCTTCTTGTAGGTCAGGAAGACTTTAAATACAAGTTAATATGTTCTTGAAACAAATCAGATCCAAATTTTTAAGATATAAAATATTAAATAAATGTGCATGATGCCTTCCTTTGATTGTAACTTGACTCTGGTGTGGGAAGGTTACCTGAAATATGATTGGGAAAAGGATGGGGAGACAATGCAAATAATTTCTTAGATATGATTCATTTGTTGTTAGAGATCCTTCAGGCACCTCAGCCATCAAATTTGGAAATGTTTCTAGCAGGGATTCCTATGTTTTTTAATGTTGTGGTTCTTTCACCTCATGGTTATTTTGGGAAAGAAAATGTTTAAGGAATGATAGACAAGATATTGGTGGATAGGCAAACAATTTTTTTATAATTGCAATGTCTATTCCATGATATCCACTCTTTATTGTTTGATTATATTTTGAGTGTTTCTTTTGAATTTGTTTTGTCTTTTAACTAGGAAATTGAAAATACTTTGTATCATGTCCATTTAAATAATAACCAAAGATTGAAGTTCAAATTAGTATTACATGATATTGGTTGGAATCCTTATATCTATTTTGTGTTAAAATATTTTCATGTCTATCAAAAAAGTTTACTTTCATGTTGTTACTTCAGCACGTGTTGTTTATATACTTGACCAAGTTCATGAATTAGAAAATGAAATGTTGTTGCGAATAAAATGACAAGGATTAAACATCACACCTCAGATTATTTTTTTTCATATCTTATCTACAACTTGATCTTTTTAGAATGTAAGCTAGTTAGCATGATTGTGCTTAAGCTTTTCCTGAAGGTTGAATAATAATTTACTAATGTGGATTTCTATAAGGTGACATTTTGTTTTCTTTATTTATAAAGGACATCTCTCCACATTAGGGTGGTGACTATAACCCAACTAAAGAAATTTTTTTCGAGTTTATTACTTGCATGGGGAAAAATGACTTTGACATTGCTGATATTGAGGTATATGTCATATACACTTGTTATGGTCTACTTTAGTTTATATTCTAGTGTTCATTGGATTTCATGTCTTACAATCTGCATTGTATTTTCTTTGTTTTTAGAAAAGGAACTCAATATTGATTTTATGAAGCAAGAATTGAAGAAAGAGGCTGAGTGCAATAAAAATGGAACGATAAATGCAAAAAGAGAGAGAGAAGAGAACCGGTCTAGAGATACCCTTAGGGTCAATACCCCACATAAGACACACACATAAAGACTAGTGTTCATGTCTTCAGAGTAGGTGAATTCACCTGTGATGCCTTGGCAACACAATGATAATGTTTTGAAGTGATGAAACATCATTTCATGTGTATATTGTAGTCCAACCAATATTAATATGGAAATTCATATTGTAATATTTTAAAATTTCATATATAGAATTTGTGGTTGAAATTATTTATGGTTTCATTTGATATTGTTTACTATTGTAATTAACATGCAAATTTGCGTTTTCATATTAGGCGAACATGCACATTGTATGACATTTTTTAAATTTAGTCACAAAATCATACAAATTAATTTATGTTGATTAATAATGAACACATAACATCAATCTAAAACTACTAAATTAATACTTTATATTTATTAATAATCAACACAAATAAAATGGATATACGACACCTTTAGTCATTTATAGTGATTATTAATGAAAGAAATTGAAATGAATATGAACTACTAAATTAGTCGTTTATATAATGAATATGAAACTACCAAAAGAAAATAAATGACTACTGAAAATTGTAAATTTGTGATTGCAAATGATGACTAAAATTTGCATATATATATATATATATATATATATATATATATATATATATATATATGAATATTAGTAGCTAATTTATAGTATCTTATAACACAACCAATATTTTGGTCATATTTCTTTGGTCATTAATTTGTCTTATCAGGCGATCATATAGTAATATATTTTGTTGTATATTTGGTCATTAATTGTGGCAATTAATTATTAAATTAATGACCAAATATGCTACTAGACAATAAAATTGAGACAACAAATTAACGACTAAGTTAAAAATGACTAAAAATTGGTCGTGTTATAAAATACTGTAAATTAGCTACTAGTGGTCACCGACTGAAAAGTGCTCATTTATATGCAGATTTTAGTCATTTTTTTAGTAATTAATGATCCATTTTGTACTAGTGTACCACTCCTGCCACACATCGATGGTGCTAGAATCTGTATGAAGCCTACAAGAAACTCAATAGAGTATTTAAAATCATACATACTGGTTTTAAAAATCAAACAGGAAGGGATAATAAACTTTCATGGCATCAACCATTTCCCATGTGGCCCCCTCCGGCCAAAAGTGCCTCCATTGTACCTTGACCTTCTCTATGGCTCGATTCCAAAATATGAGACTTCTCTGATCTAGAAGGTGCATTGGCTATGGTTATAACTTTCATTCTACTTCCACCTATAACATAAACCAATCAATCACATGATTAGAATCTTGTACATACTTTTTAAGTAAAGAAACATGGAAAACATCATGCAGTCTAACTAATGGAGGTAAATCTAACCTATATGTTATTCGTCCTATCCTTCCAAGGATTTCAAATGGCCCACAATACTCTGGTGGTAGCTTGGCATATGTCCCACTTCCGTAGGGAACTCTTCTTTGGCTTAATTCTCAGATAAACATGTTCTTCAACTTGGAATTCTTTGTGAACCATATGTTTATCTATATAGTTTTCTTGTCTATCCTATGCCACTTTCAAATTTTTCTTTATGATCTGAACTTGTTGTTCCATAAATTCAAGCATATGAGGTCCTAGATGGACCTTATTGACTGTATCGCTCCAGCTAATAGGATTACTACATCTCCTATCATATAATGCTTCAAATTGGCTTGTCTTTATGGATTCTTGATGCCCATTTTTGTATGCATGTTCCACAAGTTGAAGATACCCTTCCCATTTCTTGGGATGATGCATCACAGACATCCTCAACATGTCCTCAAGGATCTTGTTGGTCCTCTCTGTTTTCTCGTCTATTTGTGGATGATATGCATTACAGAATGCTAAATTTGTTCCCAAAACTACAAATATTTCCTTCCAAAACCTAGAAGTAAATATAGCATCTGTATCTAATACAATCTTCTTGGGGATTCCATGTAGCTTCACAATCTCTTTTATGAATTTTTTTTCTATATCACTAGCAGAATCAGTTGATTTGTCTGCCATGAAATGAGATACCTTGCTAAGATTATCCCACACTACCATGATTGGATCATGCTATATAGCTATTTTTGGCAATCCTTTAATGAAATCCATAGATATCACCTCCCACTTCCATTCTAAAATAGAGATAGGTTGTAGCAACCATGCTAGGTACTTGTATTTGGATTTTACTTCGTCACATTCCATGCATTTTTCCATGAAATCTTCTACTTCCTTCTTTAGATTTGTCCAGTGGTAGTATCTTTTAATAGCTGTAAGAGTGTTTTGATAGCCCAAGTGGCCTAGATAAGGCTTAACATGGAATTCTCTCATTATCAATCTTTTTACTTCATCAGTGTTAGGCACATAAATTCTACCTTTGAATATGACTAATCCATCCTTTGTGAGGTGGTATTCTACGTCTTCAACACCTTGCCACAACCTTTCCATTACTTATTGGTATGTTGCATCCTCTTTTCCGATGCTTTGGATTATTTCTTCTAGATTTGTTACATATGAGCTTACAATTTACAAGTGATTCACTTTGATTCTCCTACTCAAGGCATCAAAAAATTTGTATTCCTTGCCCTTTATATACTTAATCTCTAAGTCAAACTTTTTGGGCATGGCCAACCATTTGGCTTACCTAGAATTCAACTTTAGTTGTCCAAACAAATATTTCAGCCCACTATGGTCTGACATGAGTGTGAACTTCATTCCAAGGAGGTAGTGCCTCTACATTTTTAAACAATGAATGATGGAAGGAAATTCTAAATAATGCATCATGTGATTTTTCTCATGTTTATTTAATTTTCTTGACTCATAGCACACGAATTTTCCTTCCTCCATTAAGTCCCTCTTTGCAGGCATCAATACATACTACGATATCCTTGTTAGGCTCTATAATTCTCATCACTGGAACATTGGTGAGAAATTGCTTTAACTTCTCAAAGCTTTCTACACATTGTAGAGTCCACTCAAATATTTTCCCTTTTCTTTGTAAAGTCGTAATGGGATATTCTATTTTAGAGAAATACCAAATAAATATCTTGTAATATCCTACCAATCCCATGAATGATCTAATCTTATCAATGTTAATTGGAGTTGGGCACTCCCTTATGGATTTGATCTTATCAAGATCAACAGATACACCTTCCTTGGAGACAATGTGCCCTAAGTAGTGTACCTATGACTGGAAGAAGTCATAGTTACCAAGTGTTTCATAGAGCTTATGTTCTCTCAACAATTGTAACACGACTGCTAGGTGTCACTGATATTATCCTTCCATTTATTTAATAAACCAATATGTCATCAATGAATACAATGACAAAAATTTCCAAGTATGGTCATAACACTCCATTCATTAGGCACATGAATGTGGGAGGGGAATTTGTAAACCCAAAGGGTACCACAATGAATTCATAGTGCCCATATCTTGTTCTGAAAGAAATATTATGAATATCCTCCTCTTTGATTCTTATTGATGATAGACTGATCTAAAGTTAATTTTTGATAATATTGTTTCTCCCCTTAACTGGTCAAAGAGATCATCAATTCTTGGTAATGGGTACTTGTTATTTATGGTTAGCTTGTTTAGTTGTGTATAATCAATGCATAATATCGGGGTTCCATCTTTCTTATTTAAAACAAATACCATTTTTTCCCAAGGAGACATGTTTATCCTTATGTATCCTTTGTCAAGCATTTCCTTTCGCAACATTTTTATCTCAACCAACTCTAGTGTACTCATTCTATATGGAGCCTTAGATGTTGGTGTTTCTCAAGGTACCAGCTCAATATAAAAATATCTCTCTCTATAAGGAGGCAATCCAGGAACCTCCATTGGAAAGACATCTACATATTTTTGCAAAAAGGGGTGCTTTGAAACAATTCAAATCCTCATCTTTTGTTGCTCTATCGACTCCCCCATTCTTGGAAACCTGCACTACAAACAACACACATTCCTTCCTATTATTTTGTTTGTCTTGCATAATAGTGATCATTCTCACTAATATGAGATTATATTGTGTTGCAACACCCTGTTCGTTCCTTTCCCATCCAAGCATTGAATTTTTTTTTCATAGAAATATACCTTGGTCCGATATATGTACAACCATTCCATGCCCAGTAATATGCCATACCCACCTAATGGTAGCACATTCAAGTGGGTTTTTGTTGGCATGACACTAAGTTCAATTGTAGATGACTTCACCCAATGGTCAATTCTTCTCCTTGTCCCCATTTCAAATTGAACCCACCAAGGTTCTCTATGTAATTCCTTGTCTAATCTACACTTTTTGACAAGCTTGGGCCTGGCATAGTTATAGCTAGAACCCGGAACAATCAAAATAGAAACAAATTCTTCTTAAACCATACCTTCCATTTGAATGATGGATTCTTGGTGGTCTTCTTAGTGGTTATCCAATGCTATGTAAACCCGTGGCATAATCTGGCCTAGTTTTCCCACCATTCTTGTGTCTTGATCACTGTAGACCTTGGGTTCAACATCCTACTAATGTGGATAGTCCCTTCTCTTATGGTTCCCACCATAGGTCTAGCACTTGAGTGGTTCTTGACCTTTGATCTTGGGATGTGCTTATGTTGGTTGTTTCTCATTTCTCTTACTACAAAATTGACCTTCTAATAATACTCTCTTGTGTAAGTTGGGGATTTCCCATCGTTTCTTTTTGGGCTCTTCCTTAACCATTTCCTATTTCATCCAGTGGTGCTTTTGGTTGCCTAGTTACTTTTAATCTCAATACCACACCTTTCTTGCTTGTAGCAATGTTCTAACTTCTGCATCGCATCGTTCAAGGTCTGGGGTTCTAGAAATTAAATTTTATCTATGAATACCATGGGCATCCCACTAATGAACATATGGATTTTTCCTTTCACGTCCTTGAGATATGGTACATACCTCAGTAGTCCTAAAAAATTGGTGATATTCATCACTGGTCATTTCGCCCGTTTTGACTTCATATAACTCTTTTTTCTTATTGTCATAGTAGAATTTAGACAAGTGTTTCTCTTTGAAGAGATTCTCAAACTCCTCCCATGTCAACTCCTTATTAGTATTGGCTTTAGTATTCTTCGTTTCCTCCCACCAGATGTCATATTTTCCTTTTAAGCCATAAGAGGCGTCTCTACCTTTCATAATGTGAGAATAATTGTGTATTATAAAGAACTTCTTCATCCAAGCTAGCAACCATGCTTCAATTCCCTCTTCCTTCTTCCCATACCCATCGAATGTGGGATTCTTTTCCTTCTTAAATTCTTCAGGGATATGCTTATTTCCCATTCTCTTTGATTGATGATGATGGTGAGAGCAGTGGTTTATTTGAATAACAAAACTATACAACCTTCTCGAGAAAGGTAGCTTTATTCTAGCCCTTCTTCCTCGAGTACTCAAAATTTATTCCCCTATCATAGTTTCCTCACTCCCATATCTAGGCCTCTTTCTGGGTCTCCGACCATCTTCTCTATTTTTGTTTTCTTCTGACTCATGAAGGATTTTTTTGTCTCTATGACTGGTCCTATTTCAGATTTCCTTTTCCTCTGCTAGTTTCAGATACTTTTTATGCGGACCACATTGATCTTAACCTACCTTTCTTGAGCTCTTATCAACCTCTCTTTATTGGATTACATCTCCTCACCTCATCCCAAAGGATTTTGAATATTTCCATCCAATCTGAGGAATGATTCCCTCCCACTTTCCAAATTGATCTCTCTTCTTCATTGGTTCTGACACCATCACTTCCATGCTGGGAATGAGCGAAACTATACTCAACCATTCTAGTTCTCATCATTGTATATTTTCTATGTTATGTTTCTTTTGATGTGTTGTCAATCACACATATTGTTAGACGTTTTAAATACTAATAAAATTCAAAATCATGATCATGAACTTACATTCATGGATTTGTCATGGGGGTTCCTATGGTAAAAAAGTAGCCATGTTGACATACAAGCCATTTATATAGTCATTCAATTGTGAAATTAGTCCATAATTAGTGATAACAACGTATTCACAACCATGATCCTGCTCCCATCGAGATATTAGCCATCCGCTAACTTACCTTAGCAAAATTTCCTTAACAAACATCAAGCCCCATCGAGACTGACTCGGTACATTATAATTACTTAATGAAATAATTCCTCACTTGCCCATGATGAAACCCATCCAGTCCAAGTATTGGACCTCAATGATTTGGTACCACTCTCTAATGTACTTGACCCCTTTGTTTCACGTTCGACGAATGAGGCTAAGTTTTTATTATATATATATATAGATATACGCCACTGACTAATTTGATGTGATGCTTGGACCCCAAAACACATTGAAATTACAATCGAGAGTCCCCTTTGGAATCCCAATATTTTTGCTAGCGTGGCATGACTCTGACACCCTCAATGCATCTTAAACCCTCAAGTTGAGGTTTTCTCCAAAATCCAAACTTTCGGCTAATGTGCCACTATTATAAGGTGATGGCCTGCTTTCCTACGAATGGCCTTCCTTGTTGGTGTGGGTTCTACCATCGATCCATTATCCATATTGTTACCTCGTCTCTTCCAATATTACTTTCTGCAATGGTTATGAACTTATGATATTTCGATAGCCACATAACCTTGGATGTTCTATCCACTTGTGGTCCCTTGTGTTATCCAGGTTAACGCCTCCAGGTGATGAAAAATTTCCTTGTTAACCAGTGCACCATCAACTAACACTCCTTGGTACATAAAGTTCCATGAGACATTTAGCCATCTACATTTACGAGGTTTCTTGGATCACATATTATTGATGTCATCCACACGATGTGTCTTCCTATGAGAGGCCCATGTGTCACCGTATATGGCTCTATTGGGTACACAAAACTCCCAAACTACTTGACACTTTTCCTTCACAATGTCATGTTGACATCATCTCCTCCTAAGGATACATCATTATATGTATAATTTAAAGAGAGTGAGAGATTCTTTGACGACTAGGTTCACACTTGGTATTACTTAGTAAATTATAACCCTTCAATCTAGATCTCTTTAAGAAATCATTCTCTCAATACTCAAGGGTTTTGTCCTTTTGGGCTTCAAGGGTGTCCAACTCTAACAAATTTCCCACCCGACGAATCTGAGTGATGGATAGAACCTGAGTGTCTATTGCCATTGTTTCCAGGGATCTAAATTAAATCATCTTTCGCTCTCTAGGCCTTACAACCTTCTGCCTCATTACTCTGATCAATTGCGTGAGGGGAATTGGGTTCCACCAATCTGAGGCCTCCCTTGAATAGGGTTTTCATCGTCTAAAGGATAAGGTTGTCCCAAAATTTCCGATAATTTTATGGCCCCACTCCTCTAGACTACAGTAAGTCCTTCCTCCTTATTCCCATTATGACTTGGTCAAGGTACCTCAACTCTACATCGTGCAGTGTCTTAGATGAGTAACTCTACAACCTCTTTAGCTAAAAACTCTACTACTAAATGGACTTCATCGAGCCAGTATGGCTACGTATGACTCTACGTTAGGGATCTGATATACTCCCAAACGTGCCTCTATTGACTTAAGGGGGCTTGGACCCAGGTTTAGAGTTAGCTGTGCTAACAAATAAAAACCATACACTATTGACCCTTTTGGCAACAGACCACGTAGCACAGGATGCAGTCTCACTCGAGGTAGTATTGGGGGATGCTAGAACTAGGTTTCTGCATCGAGAGGACTATGTGATGTGTTTCTACTAAACTTAGGGTTTTACATTGACATTCATGAAGCCTAACCCTTAAAACCTAGACTTTACAGTAATTAACAGTTAACAGATTTATGTCCTTCATCGATTGTGGTAAAGATTCATAACATCATATAGATAAATAGACCTATGTCTTACGAATCTATTAGGTGCCTTTCCTAATTAAACACATTCAACTAATCATAAACACAGTAAATTCAGAGATAAAATAGTAATACACGGATGTACAGATAGTTCTTCAAAATAAGTCTTTTATTATGCTTTAGATCTTCAAATATAACTTCTTCCAACCTTGTGCACACAGTTGCAGTGGTTCATGCACTCAACTTCAGACTTACCAAGGTCTCTGCACACACAGCTGGAGGAGCCTTCCCCTTCACCCAAGTACAAAATAGATAAATCAGACCAAAATCACGCACTATTCTTTCTTAGCTATCTTATGAGTCTTCTATGACTTCATTTTATATTTCTTCATTACAATACCATGGTCCACGAACCATGGGTGGGTCTCAAGACATCTTGACTCGAACAAAATAAGGGGCTTTGGACTTCCTAAAGCCCTTTTGACTCCTATCAACTTGGACTACTCACGCAATGTTCCTCAAAATGTGGAGACTTTACAATATTTAAAAAAAATTAACAAAATTTGACCCAGGGGACCCCGTCCCAATAAGCCCCTAACACAAAGTCATGACTTGTTCCGTGTCACTCTATTCGCGTTGTCTCAAAATTTTCTTTCAGACCACTGAATTCGATCTTAATTGCTTGAAGATCTTTTGTTCCATGCACAGCGACTTAACAAACTTATTCAACCAATTTATCCATGGTGATACCTTCAACTACAAGGCTCATGGTTCTTTGTGTTTGCTGAAGAGATTTGAGCATACTCTGAATGGTCTATGACAATTGGCTTGCCTCATCAACCCATGGTTGTGTCGTTCAGGAAATAATAGAGGCCTTTCGATGTAGCTCATCAATCTGGGTCTGGATGAATTTCCCTTCTTGAAGCCCGATGAACCTTTACACAGGTGCTAAAGTCCACGTTGTCACCCTAATCTCATCAAACTGTAATTTCTTTTTGTGGATATCTGCTTCGATCATTTTCATGTGTGGATCCTCCTACAGTTAGCTCCACATCTCCATTGTATACTCAAACAATTTGCTGCAGTCCTTGACTAGAGCAGCCAGAGTGGCTATATCGGATTTAATGGAAGCTTCAAATTGCTCTCTGACCTCCAGAGATGTGGTTGGAAACAACTTAAGTTGAAGCTCTAAAATATGCAACTGCATCTCAAACCATACCTTTCCAATTTATTCGTTGGATTCCTTCAGCACAGTAGCTAACTTATGAATTTTGTCTGCTAAGGCCTTCTCTGCTAGAATTTGGAGCTCAGGTAGCTTGCTGCATACTGGGGTAAGGGTTGCCTCTAGCTTCTGATTGGGCTGCATCACCTTGTTTCACGACTATATGACCTGCGCTTTCTTTGTAAAAATATGTTGATCGTTAGTTTTTACCTTGTCAATAATCAACAATGCCTATTTCTCCTGGACACAGAGCTCATCCAAAACTCCTTTGTGTAGCTCAGGTAGGGTTTGGATCGGCAATGCGGAAACGTTGATACTTATATTTTTCCATTACTGCGTGCACTCCTATTCTCCAGCTATTTCACATTGGAGATAGCTGCCTAGTAGTTTCACTACTCAGAGCTTGGATGTGATTTTTGCAATGGTACTAAATTTTGGTACGCTCGCTTAATCAACTCTCACTTGCCCCACGCTCGACTAGATAACTCCTATCTAGACCTATAATTATTTTAGGCCCTATTCCACCTTTTATAGTACCTTCTTGTATTTGTCCTCGATGTGCCCACATATATTTTTTGTAGCAGAGCAGACAACATCGCCGATTTCACCAAGATCCCCCTCTGTGAGGGCCAACACTTCAGGACCCGCAATCTTTTTAGATTTTTGCTCCTTGCATGGTCCCATTGAACAACGATTTTACGTTTTTTTATCATGAAGGGATACTATAAGTCTGTCGATCTAAGATATGGGTCTTTTCCCACTTCCTCTTCATCTGCAGTTTCAAATTTAGCATTGGTGTACTCTGTCTCAAGTTCCTTGAGGTCAATGGTGACCTGCGATGTTGTTGCTTGTGCAACTTTTTCCTTCTGTGCTTTCTTCTCTTTCGTAGAATATTTTTCATTTTGTACATCCTTCTCCTTTTTAGAATCCTTATGTGATTCTTTATCTTTCTTAGAAGCCTTTTGTGCTTCTTTCTCTTTATCTTTCATGGCCTGTGTTGGAGCTATTGTTTTCTACGTTTCTCCTTCTCTGACCTTACTTGTTCCTGCAACTTCGCTACATGGGGTGATTCAATCACTCAGACATTTTCTGATGACCCCCATAATGTCATCCTCTGCAGCTAAATATGGAAAATTGTGCTATGTCCCTACGGCGTCCTTCTTCACGCGTATGGAAAGATTGTGAAAACCTACTTTGAAATTTGTGATATTTGTGTACTATGCATGTAGACTAGGTGACAACTATCAGCATTGGTTGATCACCATCCGTAACTCTAAATTGAACAGGACCCAACACATCTTGGTTTCAATGATGCAGTCGGGATCCTTTTTTTTGCATAGTGAGGTAAATTTTGTAGCCTCGCACAAGTCTGGATCCAAGGTTGGGAATTGGCTATCCACAGGCATCCTCCAGGCTACCAACATGATCAATAGTAGTAACCACACATAGTGGAATGCCTTTCCATCCTCCTGGGATTCACAAAAATCCTCTAGGAACTCATTACAGAGATACTTTGCATAATTTAATTGAAACCCCTCCTACACTACACAACTAATGATACCACTAGTGTCGGCACTTCATTAGCACGACATACCACTAGTATCCGAGATAGAGCTAATGGCATGGCCTTGCGACTTCTTCACCAATCTTACTAATGGCATAGCCTCACAACTTCCCCAAAAAAGCATATGTGGGGTGCACACCCTGATAAGGTAACAATGTGATTTTGTAGATGAGCATCTTGTCCATTAGAATGGGCCCTCCCAGCTAGAGGAATCCATCATGAACTAGTGCAACAATTGATGCGCACAAATGGTGTTAATTATGTTCTGGCTGAAATGTGGAACATATAGCATGTTGAGCAACCATGCATGCTCAAACTCGACCACCCACTTCATTGGCTCAAGCCTTGTGAATCCCACCTCCTTGTAGTAGACCGATCTCAAGTGTTTATAGGGTTCTAACAAGGGAAATTTCATATTGATCACCTAGATCCCAGTCCTCCATCTTCAGATATGGAACCTGGGCCAACAAGTCACCCTAAATAGGTATTTACTCTGGAAGAAATGGTTCGAACACTTTTTACTTCATCGAATCAGGTTCCTTATCCACTTTGGTAGTTGATTTCATAGGGGTACATAAGGTGGTAGTCGAGTAATTGGTACTGCTTCCTCTACATCAATATCTGACCCCCATAGTCAATTCTTCTTCATCTAGATCTAGGGGTTCCATTAGTTGCTTATACTTATCCATATGACCCTTCTGTCTAACCTCAGTTTGGTTTTTGTGGGCGATTATCAAACCGATAATTGTTGTCACTTATTTTTCTTCTTCTCTCCTGCCATGGAGGCAATAGGTTTTGGCCTTAGTGACCTAGGCAATGTGGTAGGGACTGATGGTGTTGTAGTAATTTTGTCAATGCTCTCCCAAAATAATTTCTTTTGACACTTAGACAAATATGCCTCAAACCCAAGCCTTTGCTATGAAAATTCCTTCTCTGTCTCTTGCTAATCTCATCTAGGCATCCAAAAATTGTCTCTGCTCAAACTTAGGTGAAAAATCTGGAGGCAAGCTCTCTCAAAGGAAAGTGTTTGAATGTGGAGCAGGATGTTGTATTTATAGTCCTTTTTGAAATCAAATCCATCGGTTCCCTCTAGATCTCCCCCATTAATGCTCTTTTGGAAATAGATTTCTAAATATATGCTCCTTAAATTCTCTTCGCCCGCTCCATTAAACTGAAAAATATTCATCTCATCATCTATAGTACCTTCCAAGGTCACTTTCTATCTAGGTTGCGTGGGACCCACCTTGCTAGCACAACTCCTTCATTGTAGCTCCCATCTGTGCCTTCCTCATGATCATCACATTGCCAAACCTTTCTCCTTGCACCATAGCTTATAGTCCCACACTTCCTTGCAACTGCCTAAAGTACTAAGATTGTCTTGCATCCATATAGTCATTGGATAGGGGTGGGATTGCCCCTCTACAAATTCAACTGACTCGCATTCATTCTTCCTAGAAATAGCTCCCCATTCATCTTTAGGAGCTGAACTCCACCTCCATCCATAATCTCCTTGATGATGTATGGTCCCAACAAATGTATCTAAAACTTTCTTGGGAACTTCGTAAACTTTCTATCATACATCAGCACTAAATCTCCATTTTTAATGGTGCACTACTTAATGTGATGATCATGTGATGCCTTTTCACGAGCCTTCTGCAGCTGCTGATGAGAGCCTTCCAAGAAGTGATCTTATTCTAACTCAAGTATCTGGGCGAGATATTCTTCCATTATATCCCAATTTTCCATCTCTGTGACTATAGCAATCCTCAAACTGGGCACTATGTACTCCATTAGCATCATTGTTCCTTTTCCATACACCAGTTGAAATGGTGTTTTTCCAGTCAATTTCTTATAAGTATTTCTATATTCCTAAATAACAACTAGTACATGCACATCCCAATTATTCCTATTCACATTGAAGATCTTCGTCAAAGCGTTTTCCAAGATCTTATTGAAAGCTTCAACTGTTCCATTTGCTTGAGGATGGTACGGCATGATTTTCTAATGATACATCTAGACTTCTTCACACAAAGAAGGGATCATTTCATTAAGAAAAGGCGAACCCATGTTGCTCATCAAAATCTTAGGACAACCAAACATAGATAAAATGTTCTCAAGTATAAACTTCACAATTGTAGTTGCACTACAATCCTTCATGGGCTATGCCTCAACCCTCCTGGTCAAGTACTTTGTCTCCATGATGATGTAGCATGCTCCTGTCTTCTTTCCTAGTAGCTGAATAGGTCCCACAAAAGCTATTTACCATTTATCAAATGCTTGTAGTAAGACATGCAGGTTTAGAGGAAATTCATCCCTTCACGACGGCTTCTCAATCCTCTGACAGGTATCACATGCCCTACAATACTCCTTGTAATATTTGTGGACAGTTTGCCACCACAACCTAGCTCAAAGGATCTTCTGCGCAGTCGCTCTTCCAACATAATGTCCCACAGCAACTCCTCCACGTGCTTTAGTGAGGATACTTTTTCTTTCATAATCCGATACATGCCTACACAGAACTTTGTCGAAGCCCATTTTATACAAGTGCCCTATAATTACGGAGAAATCCAAGGCCTTGACCACCAATTCCTTCTTTTGATGTGTCGTACGTCCTTCAGGGGCTACACCTGTAGACAAGAAGTGGATGATATCTGAAAAATGTTCATCTGCAACGCGCATAGCGAAAAGTTGCACATCAGGAAATATTTCATCAAGACTTGTAGGTTTTTCATCATTCTCAATCCGCAAAAGGTCATTGGGTCCAACATTTAATATCCCTGGCTTCACAATTACTTTGAAGTCATACGCCTGAAATAGTAGTAACCACCAACAAATCCCCCCCCCCCCCCCCCCCAACACAGGCTTGTTGACCAGGTACTTCAAAGTTGAATGGTCTCTATACATTTTGAAGTGAGCATCAATTAGATAATTCCTCAACTTTTAGAGTGCATATACCACCGCCAGCCCTTTGCACTCTGTCATTGAATAAATATTCTCTGCCTTAGATAATTTTCTACTTGCAAATGCAATTGAATGGTTGATATCTCCTGTGCCTGGTTGGGTTAGCACTGCTCCTAATGCTATGAAGGATGCATCCACCTAGACATGGAGTTCTTTATTCCAATCAAGGAATGCTAGAGTATGTATTGTAACCATATTTTGCTTCAAAGCATCTAACATTTTGTCACAATCATCATCCCAACAAAATG
The DNA here is from genome assembly GCA_031772625.1 of Pinus tabuliformis. Lineage (NCBI taxonomy): Eukaryota > Viridiplantae > Streptophyta > Pinopsida > Pinales > Pinaceae > Pinus > Pinus tabuliformis. The sequence goes on along the minus strand of CM062817.1, from coordinate 1,195,796,473 downwards.
TCACATGTTTCTTCAATAATTTCTCCATGGGTGCAGTGATCTTTGCATATGCCCTAATGAACTTTCTATAGTATCATGTATGGCCCAATGTTTCTCACAACAATTTTACATTCCTTGGTGGCTCCAAACTGATAATCACCACTATTTTAGCAGGGTCCACCATCAACCCTTTATTACAAACAATGTGGCCCAAAAGCATCACATATGGTATGAAAAATATACACTTCTTGAGATTTAGCGAGACTTGATACTTCCTACAAGTATCCAACATTAGGCAAAGACTTGCAACATGCTTTTTCACTAACACATACACTGTCCAATCATCAAAGTAGACCTCCAAAAGTTTGTGAATAAATTCCTTAAACTCTGCAACTAGCACCCTAGAAAAGATCGCAGGGGTCAAAGGGAATAACTGTATACTAAAAAAGAGCCCGATTCTATAGGGAAGGTCATCTTACTTCGATCTTCTAGTGCAATTTTGATCTGATAATATCCTGAGAATCCATCTGTAAAAGACTATGCTTCTTGACCAAAAACATTTTCCAAGACTTCATCTATGAACGGCGTAAGGAATGGATCATGTAAACGAGCATCATTCAACTTCCTTAGATCTATGCAGATACTGATTTTTCACTTTGTCTTCTTCTCCTCAACCACCATAGGAGTAACCTAGTCTGATTCTAATATAGGCTCAATAATTCCTACTGCGAGCATCTTATCCAATTCTTCGTGCACCTTTTCTTTGTATTTAGGATTCAGTCGGTATGGGCACTTCTTTACCAACTTCACATATGGCTTTACATTGATCTCCATAACACCAAAATCATGTAATATCCCTTTTAGATCAGATAAATTTGTTGGAAACAAGTGTTGATATTCCCACAATCACTCCGCAACTTTGACAACTACATCTTTCTCCCAGTAATCATCTATATTTGTGAACTTCGGTTGTTCTTCTGACCCAATGTTAACATGATTGGTATTCAATGGTTTTTAAGTGTTAGGAACATCTACCTTAGGCCCAGTGACTTCACGCTGTCCTTTTGACTCAGGGATACTGATACTTTTGTGCTCTTCCTCACCTTCTTTTGTGGTAACATTGTAGACGTCGAGAGCATGGAATAACTTCGTACTCTAGTTGGGTTGTACCCATTTGATAGGCTCTATAGGTGTTCTAAATATCACATCCTTGTTCCATGTCACAACGCTATTTCTAAATACCAACTCATCAGAATATTATCCAAGGTATGGCAGAATATATGTACCCATTCAGATTGTGGTTCCTCTCCCCACGTTTTTGTCTAATGAGCTAGATGCCTGTGCAGATTATCCTTCCTTTTATATTTTTCAGTAATGTGGGTATTAGTGTAGCCAAATCACAACTTTATCATCCTTCAGTACTCCTTCCAGTCTGCAAAATTGTTCTTATGTGTACCCAACCATCGGGCAGGCGTAGGTCTTAGTGCGATGTCCAATGGCTCGAACCGATGCTCCTATAGTACATCCCTTTCAAATTTATCATGAAACAGATTTACATCCATCATAATGTGGTAAATTTCGCACCTTAATGGAGATACACTGGAGTGATTGAGTATGTCTGTTACGTCGTAGCGTTGACAGTTCATGCATGCTATTCTACCAATGCTCAAGCTCCTCATTTGAATCTCAGTTGCAGGAGTTGTCCTTTTCCGAAGTAGTTCTTCCATCCATCGTAGGATTGATCCAATCCTTATTCCACATAGTAAGCTTATAGATATGTTCAATATCATCCCATTCATAGTAATCTAAGACTAGTTCAACATATTGTGCATCCTTTGATGGATCCAATGGAAAAATGACTCTCAGTTCCTTCTTTTCAAATGTGATGCTACGCTTCTTCAGGTTGATGAGCACATTCATGTCAAACACCCAATCGATTCCATGCAGTGTGGGGTAGGGATTAATATCATCCACTATTTCGATTACCTCAAAATCAATTATATTGTGCGCCCCTTCTATGTCTACAGTTACTCCATGTAGGCCCCCCATAGGAGTAATATTCTATTGGTTCACCATTCACAACTGAATTGGGGACCATTATAGTGTCGAATTTCCCATTCTTTTGTAGGTTTATTTATGAAAAAATTCATGTTAGATCCCAAATCTAGGATCACCTACTCAAGTTCAAATTCTTCGATTTTTGTAGTCAATCTCATCTCCTAACCAGTCTTTTTATTAATTTTATCTAATTTATGCATTGCACTTTGTTCAGGTAGAAACTTGCCCTTGCCAGAGCAATTATCTATTAGCCCTTGCAGTCGCTCCACTGCTTTGTGGTCCCTTAAGATCTTCATACAGGTGTGTAAGAAGGACATCATGTGGAATGATTTGTGTCCTATGTAGCAATGACTTCTTCAGGATCTTCTAGTCGTGCACTCTTATTCATTGATGTGGAAGCTCCTAAATCCACAAAGTTTTTATTCACCTCCATAAATATATCTTTTGTCTTATGCAAATCAAATTTAGTATCCTTGTCACCAACCCACCCTGCGTACCCACATAATCTCTTCTAGTTGTTTCCTTGTGACATTATCTTCCCAGATATCTATACCACTCTCCATAACTATACTAATGTTGGGGCCATCCTCGTGTGGTTCTGACCTCATCATCTGGATGTTCTGCGTGGGCTTCTGGTTCGTCTTCCCTTTCATATTTGCGATGGGTACAGGACAATCCTCTATAACATGGTCAAACTTTCCGCAGTACTAACAATATGGGCGTGTTTAGTTCTAACAATCTCGCGTAAAGTGCCCCGGTTCCCCAAAATTGTAACAAATAATTTGTCCACGACCTCTTCCAGCTCCTCCCATTCGTCCTCTTCCTCATCCTTGGAATCCTCTGCGCGCTACAATTGCACCTTGATCCTGTTGAGGACATGTCTTAGTCGTACTCTATATTTCATAGTTTTTTCCATCATTAACTCATAGCTTTAGTACTTGCACTCACCATGGCCTACAATCTTACATAAATTGCAGAATAGTTGTCGAGGAGTCTGCACGAGCTTCTGCAACAAATGGAATTTGTTTGTTAAGTGTTTTTGTTATGAAACGAGTTCAGAAAAAGATATAAAAGATAGATCAATGCCTTAGAATTTAGCCTCTTCTATGAGGCAATCCCCTTTACATTATAGAAATGAACAATTCTTGGATGAAACAAAAGACAAGACCTCCTTTCTATATATAGGAGTATAATGGGTCCTAATATAATCAATGCTGACATAGAAATAATAATGTAAGGGTACAATAATAACAATAGTGGGCTTCTACGGGGCACAATAATAACAAGATGGGGACTACATGGGCACAACAATATAATATGGGGGATGTGCTAAAAACAATAAGGGATTACACTAGTAGGATGGGGACCTAACATGCCCCTCTCCTTCAAAAGTGTTGTCCTCAATGCTTGAGTAGTTATGCATACTTCTGTATAAAATTCTTGTCCTCCCATTCGAATCTTCAGCGGGTAAGTTCTTCCACTTGATGAGATACTCTGAAATTGATCGATTTCATAGCTGTCAGGTTCTTATTTATGTGAATACTCGAGGTTCCGATATGATTTTTCCTTCCTCGTCAAGTTTTGGCAATATTGTTTGAATTGGGATCTTCTCATTATGTAAGGTCGTCATTTCATAAGTGCATGTAGTCTTGCCAACATTTCCTTCTTGTAAATATCTTCGTGTAAATACTTTCCTTTGATTGGATGACTTTTGAAAGCAATGGGTCTTTCTTCTTGCATTAAAACATCACCAATTCCATTTCCTAATGCATCATATTCCACAATAAAGCTTTTTGTGAAGTCTGGCATAGCTGGGACTGGTGCTTGGCACATTACCTCTTTAAGATGTTCAAAGGCCTTCATTGCTTCCGGAGTCCATGAAAATGCATCCTTCATAAATAATGTTGTTTTTGGAATGTCTTCAGTCTTCATTCTTATTTGATGATATCATGAATGAAGATCAAACTTTGTGAAGTAAATTAATCCATGCAATTCATCCAATACTTCATCAATGACAGGAATGGGAAATTTATCTTTAACAGTGAGTTTGTTGAGCTCTCTATAATGTGGACACATGCGCCATTACCTATCCTTCTTGTACATCAATACTACTGGAGCAAAGAAAGAACTTTGACTAGGTTGAATTATACTAGCCTCTAGCATTTATGTAATCATACGTTCAATTTGAATCTTTTGGGCATAGGGATATCTGTAAGGTCTGATGTTTGGAGGAACACTTCCTGGAATCAAATCAATATAATGATCATGATCATGAATATGTGGGAGGCCTTTGGGAGTCTCTAATACCTTGGAATCATTTTCCAAGGCTTTTTGGAGATCTGGAGAAATATATGATTTCGATGTGGGAACCTTTAGCAAACATAATTGTGCAATTATGCCTCCTTTCTCTTTCTTTAGAAGCTTTGTCAGTCTGTTAGAGCTGGTTATCTTTCTCGGTTTCCCTCTGATACCCCTTAATTGAAATTCCTTTCCTTCCAAAGAATATTTCATGAGAAGTTCTTGAAAATTAAAAGCTATTGTACCCAAGGATTGTAGCCATTGGACAACTAGTACAACATCAACACCACGCATTGGAATGGAAAGCATTGGGTTATTCAATAAATATTCTCCCATGGATATGTTGATATTATGGCACTTTTAAGAGCAATTTATGGGTCCTCCACTTGCAACCATCACTTGACACTCTGCTGTTGGATATAGGAAGCAATTCAATTCCTTGGCTATTTTACACTGAATAAAATTATGGGTACTTCTCGAATCAATCAACACTATTACCTTTTTCTTCTTGATATGTCCTTCTATCTTGCTAGTTTGAGGAGTGGTAATTCTGACCAATGCATTACAAGATATGGTAGGATTCATTTCTTCTTTCTCAATGTGATCTTTCACTTCTTGAACCTTTTTCTTCTTGATATGTCCTTCTATCTTGAGAGTTTGAGGAGTGGTACTTCTTGCCAATTCTTTGCAAGATATGGTCGTATTCATTTCTTCTTTCTTAAGGGTTGGTTCTTAGTGTATATCCTCTTCTTTTGACATTTCTTGATACTTTTCTTCCTCCTCTTAACAATCAATGTAAAATAATTTCTTATGAGCACACTTATGACCTTTAATGTATTTTTTATCACAATTGTAACAAAGCCCTTTTGCTCTTTTTTCTTCCAATTGTTGTGGTGTCAGCCTTGTAGGTTCTGGAAGGATAGGGGAAACAAAACTTCCATCTTCATAGTTGTGTGGGGTAGACTTCCTTGTTGCCATAATTTTTCTTTCCACTTTTCTTTTGAACCTGAATGCATTCTCCAATGAATCAGGTTCCCAAAGACTAACCTCATGTTGAATATTATCCTTTAAAGTCCTTATGGAGACATCAATCCTCTGCTTCTCTCAAATATCATTTTCCCTTATATTCAGTTTTTGAATGTCCTCGATGTGCTTTTCCATTGAACATTTTTGTTTGAGATTTATCAATTGGATGAAGAAGGTATTTCTCTTTTTATCCTCATAATGTGTTATCATTTCCTCCGTGAAAACTGACCATGTAACAAGTGGTTTACGAGAACAAAGCCCTTTATACCATAAAAATTGATCTGGTTCTAAATATGAAGATGCAATATGTACCTTTTGTAGTAGTTTCACTTCATATAGATCAAAATATTGCTCCACCTATAGTATCCAATTTACTGGATCCCTTCCATCAAACTTCCTCATATCGCCTTTTCTTTATTTTAGGAGCTCAATGTTGAAACAACTGTAACTCTGTATTTTCAAATCTCCAAGTTCTCAAATTGTCTTCCACAGTAGCCCTCTGAGTCCTCTTTCTAACCCCGCAATTCTGATCAGAATTTGATGCTCCAAGAAAGAGTTATGCCAAATCTCCTAAGATGACCTAATTATATAATGTTTCAATAGAGTGAACTTGTACGATGTGCCACGTGTCACTTTTTTGACCTTTGGATTAAAAAAATATACATAGAAAACTACAGTCCATTCTCTTTCTGTAAGTTCTTATGAAATTTCAATTTGTTGCTTAGAGAGAAAGTTATGACACTTTTCCCAAGGTCACCTATTTAGAATGTAATTCGGGAGTCTTCAAAAACCCTAAGTTCCTTAGACTATATCTCCAAACATATACTGAGACAAGATCTGAGATTTGGACCTGAGCTTCACCAAGATTTTGACTCAAACGGGTTTTAATTTCAGAATATTCACCTTCATAGAAAAAATATTATGGAAAAAATTCCACGATGACCTGTTTGAGATGAATTTTTGGAGCTTGAAAAAACCCTAAATTCCTCAGATCATATCGTTGAAACTATAGTGAGACAAAATCTGAAATTCGGACCCGATGTTCAAAACGATCCCCTCTCAAATGGGAATTTTTTTTTGGCTTCTGAAACTTCGTAGACAGTTATAAAAAACATACCATGATGACCTGTCTAGAGCAACAAAACCCTAGAATCTAAATATCTGATACCAAATGCTATGAAACCAGCTCACAAAAATATAGAAAAGAAAGATCAACACCTTAGAATTTAGCCTCTTCAAAGGGGAAACCTCCTTTACATTATAGAAATGAAAAATTCTTGGATGATACAAATGAAAAGACCTCCTTTCTATATATAAGAGTATAAGGGTTCCTAATATAATCAAAGTGACATAACAATAATAATGTAAGGGCACAATAATAACAATAGTGGGCTTCTATGGGGCACAATAATAACAATATGGGGACTAGGGGACTACATGGGCACAACAATATAATAAGGGGGATGGGCTAATAACAATAAAGGGCTACACAAGAAGTATAGGGACCTAACATCAATATTTCTTTTGCCTTATGCAAATCAAATTTAGTATCCTTGTCGCCAACCCACCCTGCGTAGCCACAGATTCTCTTCTCATTATTTCCCTGCGACATTATCTTCCCGAATATCTATACCATTCTCTATAACTATTTTAACATTGGGGCCATCCTTGCATGGCTCTGACCTCATCATCTGTATTTTCTGAGTGGGCTACTGGTTCGTCTTCTCTTTCATATGTGTGATGAGTACAGGACAATCCTCTATCACGTGGTCAAAATTTCAGCAGTACTAACAAGATGGGTGTTTTGGGTTCTGATAATATTGAGTAAATTGCCCCGGTTCCCCACAATTGTAGCAAATAATATGTCTACGAACTCTTATAGCTCCTCCCCTTCATCATCTTCCTCATCCTTGGAATCCTCTATGCGCTACAAGTGCACCTTGATCCTGCTAAGGACATGTCTCAACCTGTACTCTATATGTCATAGTTTTGTCCATCATTAACTCATAGCTTTAGTAATTCCACTCACCACGGCCTACAATCTTATATAAATTGTAGAATAGTTGTTGAGGAGTCTGCATGAACTTCTTCAACATATGGAAATTGTATGTTGAGTGTTTTCCTGTTATTTAGCAAATAGCATACCATGACACTACACTGTTAATGGATCCAACAAATTTTTTTTGCTTCAGGGGGATATGACCTCCCTCAATTAGATAGTTCTGATATAACAACAAATGATCCTTCTCATGACCATTTCCTTTACACTTTAAGCACCATACTTCAGAACGAGTCTCATTTTGGACCTCTTTCCCCTTTTTGAGATCCTGCAACTGCATATGTAGGCTAGCTAACTGTCACTGAATCTACTTCACTCCCGTATTTGTATCCTTAATAGGGGAAGCCTATAACTTCATTGCAATTTCTGGCGCTTCAGCCTGTGATATGAGCTTCTGTTGTGACATTGGTAATCTCAAATGAGTTAACAATGAAATAATATACCAGTCCTTATGTTTCTCATCTGAGATAGTAGATTAGCCTATTGTAGCATACATTTCAACCTTTGATCAAAATCCCATGCAGATTCATTCACCTTCTACTTAATTCTTTGACCTCAATCACATACTCGACTTGAGACTTAGGCTTTCTGAATTCATTATTCAATGCATTGTTTGTGTCCGTCAATGACACAGCTGGATGAGTCATATTGTACATAATATACCAAATCAACACCCTATCTTTCAATGTCGTGACCAACTACACTTTATCCATATCGTTGTTTGTTATCTGTCGCAACTTCCATACAACATCTAATACAAACAAGAATTGATCATGGTCTTTTGTCCCCAGATCGTTCAATATAGGACTCTTCATAGTGTTCATCATGTTGAATAGCGAAGGCGGAGATGGTGATGGAGGCGTAGGTGTGTGAGTTGGACCTCAACTCTACATCGTGCAGTGTCTCAGATGAATAACTCTGCAACCTTGAGACACCAACAATAGGTGTCTCGCTTGCTTAAAATGAAATTTTGAAAGCCATTTAGGATAAGATGGTGGCTCATTTTGTCCCATGGTAAAACTCCCCTTGCCATTAATGCATCACTTGCCATGGAACATGGCACCTTGTAACTTGAAGAAAAATCACATGAAGGTGAATACAAAACATACTATGTAGAGGGTCCTCCATTTAACCTTCATATTAATAAAAGGGTCTTAGAACCCACTATTTTTAAAGTTTTAATCTAAGCTCTTGCGGCTCAACCATGACATGTAATGAGTTATGTCTCCTCCTTGGTAATTAATTTATATGTTGCTTCTCAAATTGTTGAACATGGATGTAGATCTAGGAAAATAACTACATTGTGGCTTAGTCTTTTTTATCATGTGGTTTCTCATGCCTCTTATGCATCAAATTTTATGTGTACATTATTAGCATTCATTACACACATTTTTGGTTTCATTTTTTACACACATCCATCTATATATTCAAAACACACACAAACACACACAAATATCTATATCTATATCTATATATGTATATATATATATATATATATATATATATATATATATATATATATATATATATATATATATATATATATATATATATATATATATATATATATATATACATATATATATATACATATACATATAAATTACCACAGGGATGCACCACATATGCAAGAATAATAAACACAATGCAGTCCCTAAATCTAAAACTATTATCTTCGAAAAGGTGACATGATTCATTGGTAGATAAACAACATACACATATACTTATCTGGAACTTATAGTGAAACTGTGTTAAGGAGTAGGACTCTCCACACAACTGTAGACAGTTACAACCACACTTACTTGTTTCGATCACACCCAAGCCAAATTTCAGTGTCTAGGGGGTGGCTTACTTTTGCAGTAGAACACCAACTACCACTGAACGAGGGATCCCTAGGACTTGCTTCTTCAATCCCACCAGCTGAAAGTTACTTTCTTGGGTGACACTGAGAGCCTAGAGGTTCCTGACTTCACACCGAGGTGCACACACAGTAATTCAACCCCTTTGAGGGAGTCCAAAAATGATTGTACTGTCAGGGTGGTAACCACAAGTCTTCATTCCATTCTTATTTTTCTTCTGCTCCAGGACAGTCTCTTCCCACATTATTACAGGGCTCCAAACTCTGCTATCTTAACCCATAGCCTCCACAAGACGCAGGATATTACGAGATTCCAAATACTACATCTAAACCCATAGCCTCTAGGGACCAATGGTGTTATAGGGCTCCAGATACTTCTCTGTTAGACCACACTCTCCAGGTACCTAAGTTGTTACAAGGATCCAAGGATCCTATCTCAACCCATAGCATCCAATGATCTGAAGTTTTTACAAGGATCTAGATATGAGCAAATAAACACTCAGCCTCCAGGGATTGAGATATAATCCCCTTATCTTCTCTTCCTTTCAATGCTACATATCGGAAGCACTTGCTAAATATTCCCCTTGATACCACTCTTTGTTCATCTTTATATCTCTTCCTTCTATATGAATGTGTCCCAAACACAATTAATGTCGCATCCTTGCTAACCTGTAGTGCACAGTCCCTCCATAAAATTCCTATTCTTTTTCTTGTGGTTGCTTCTCAAGCAACATGGGCCTCCATACTTCTTCATTTCAGGTTTTACTTTCTACACAAGAAACCATAATGTCCCAAGAAATCGACCTCCTCCCCAACTCTGCAACTCCTATCCCTTAACTCAACCACTTTTTCTTGATTTCAAACGTTGCAAAATATTTACAATACATTTAAAGTGCAGCTTATACAAGGACAGTAGGTGGGGCTATCACATTCATCATGGTAGTCATGTTGGATATTATGGGCTATGATGCCCATGTTTACTATAGTTGATGATGCCAATAATAGCCAACCATAGTTAACATGTGTTAATATATAAATATTATAAACCCTAACATGGCCAACAACATTCATATCCTGGGTTTATAATATTGATCCCTTGGATTGTTAATATCAACCTCTTGGGTTTATAACCTTAATAACAAGGGTTTATAGTATTAATAATCCCTTGGGTTTATTAATACCTTTATTTTATAGTATTAATAATCACTTGGGCTTATTGATCCCTTAGGTTTGTAATATTAATCACTTGGTTTTATTAATCCATTCAATTTGTTAATCCCCTAGGTTTGTAATATTAATCCATTGGGTTTTTGAATTCTCCTTCCAGTTTGAACTATACCACATGTCAATCGATTACATGATTCAAATTGTGTACATATTTTTTTTATAATAGAGACATCAAATACATTGTGAGTTTTAATGTGAGTTGGAAATGCCATGAAAGGAATTATCGTTTCTGCACTTAGGTGTACTTTTGAAAATAATAGTTTTTGGGTAATCGATAGTGGAAACTCTAGAATTATGATAGGGGAATGTGGGTAGTTTCAAACTATATCGAAAGGTATCTCTTCACATTTAGTTGAACATAGAGACAAGAAAATCTACTCAGTGAAATAAATTGTATCTAGTTTTCTGAAGATGGAAACAAGTGGAAGCATTCATCTCAACAATATACTCTATGTTTCATGTTTGAATAAAAACATGATTTATATTTATTTCTTAGAATATAGAGGTGGTAAGGTTTTTTTTCTTATATGAGGAAGTCATTGTATGGGGTAAATGATAGAGAATTGAAGATGTTAAGACTATTGGGATTGATAAGGGGATGTTGTATAGGATTTTATCACCTCCTCCTCAAGCTGTAATACATTTAGAGATAAACCATTGTAAGATATGAAACAGAAGGTATGGTCACCTTCATTGTAATACATTTCCATCTTTTAGTCATATGGTTATAGTCACCCATGACCTAAAACAATAACATGAAGGAGTATGTATGGAGTATGCTCTCGATATGAGTGTAAGGAAACCCTTTACAAGAAATGATACCAGATTCAAAGGAATTTTGGATGTAATACATTATGATATTTGTGGACCAACGAAATTTATATTATGTAACATTCATTAGTGATCACTCTATAAAGACATGGATATATCTTCTCAAGTGTAGGGATGAAGTATTTGAGAAATTTTAAGATTTCAAGGAAAAAGTAGAAAATATGACAAAAGCGAAGATAAAAACCCTAAGATATGATATTGTTGGAGAAGACACTTCTAAAGAAATTGTGGCTTTTTGTGAGGAAGAAAGAATTAAGAGGTAGTCAATGGTTCCCAACAATCGTCAACAAAATGGTGTGGCTAAATAAAAGAGTCAAACAATTGAATAATGTATTAAACCCATGCTACATGACCAAGACCCACCTAAGTTGTTATTAGGGGAAGCAATTGTAACAATAGTATATATATAAAATTGAAGCCCTCATAAAATTATCAATGACATGACCCTAGAAGAAGCATTCATAGGAAAGAAGTGAAGTTTTGATCATCTTCAAATATTTGGATGTCTTCTATACATTCACATCCCAAACAAAAAAGAAATAAATTGGACCTTGCAGGTATTAGAGCTATATTTTTTGGTTATAATACATCATCTAAAGCTTATAATTTCTACATTGAGGAAGCGAAATGAGTTGAAATAATCATAGATGTCATATTTGATAAAAGGATTGCATATAAGAAATCTGAGAACATTCCTATTGATTATGATGCGGGAAAATTACCCATCTTTGAAGAAATCTTTGGACATGACAATAATCAAGGACCTACAAACAATCATAAAGATGATGAAGGACCACCTGAGCCTATGTATCAAGTCATCATTTCAGAGACATGTAAGAGGCCAACTTGGTTAAGAAAAAATATACAGGAAGCTGAAGGACATGTTGTAGCAAGAGGAACATTCACAGAAAGTAAGAATCCTAAAATCTATTCAGGATATGTAGCTTACATGAATAATATTTTTTATGCAAAACCATCCACATATGTGAAATTGGTCAAACATCAACACTGGAGAAAAAAAATGCAGGAATAATATCTATATATAACGAAAAATGATGTCTGGGAAATTGTTCCTATACCTAGCAACAAATCTATTATCACTTCCAAATGGGTATACAAGATTCGACATGTAGTTGATGTGATCATTAACAAGTAGAAGACAACATTTGTTGTAAGAGGCATATCCAAAAAGGAAGAAATTAATTATCAATAAACCTTTTCTTCTATAGCTAGATATACAACAACTAGATCATTGATATCTCTAACTACTACAATGGGATGGAACATTCATCAATGGATGTTAAGACAAATGTTATGAATGAAATGATAGATGAATAAGTTTATATTGAGTAGCCCCATGCAGTCAAAGTCCACAATGGAGAAACACATGTCTATAGATTGAAGAAATATTTATATGCCTTGAAGAAAGCCCCTATAACATGTTATAAATGAATGGATGCATATCTTCTAAGACTTGGTATTGTCAAGGTTTTTGCAAATTCTCACATTTACATTAATGTGGTCAATAATGAACCTGTGACCATACTTATATATGTTGATTATTTACTAGTTACAGGTCAAGAGCATAATATTCAAGAATGTAAGAAGTTGTTAGCATATAATTTGACATGATAGATCATGGGCTTATACACTAATACTTGGGATTAGAAGTTTGGAAAAATACTGGTGAAATATTTCTTGGACAATGGAAATATGTGATCAATATATTGTGAAATTTTAGCATGATGGACAATAAATCAAACAAAACTCCTGTGGTCACTAACTTGAAAAGGTTAAGGAGTTTAGAGTCAAGCCCTCTTTAACCTACATGCTACCGACAACTAATTGGATCCTTGATGTATCTTGTGAACACTTGACCTAACATTTGCTTTGCAGCAAAAGTCCTTACACAATTTCATATGGAGCCAAAGCATTATCATTGGATAGAAGCTAAATACATTTTGAGATGTCTTCATGGAATGATACATCACTACCTGAGATATTCTAGTAAAGAAACATATCTATTAGGCTATACATACTTTGAATGGGTTTGCAATGAGACACATGGAAGAAGTACTACTGGTGGATGTTTTCACTTGGGACCCTTTATATATCATGGATGAGTAGAAAGAAAGACACAGTTGCATTAATTATTTCTCAATCTAATTATATTACAACATGTGAAGCAAGAAGAGAAGTCATTTGGCCAAGAAAGTTGTTGTCAGAAAACCATTTGTTTTTCAAACCCATTAACCAAATTCTTGCAAATATGCAATTCCCAATTTGAAACCATATTTTGTTACTTGCTTCATGGTGCCTAACACCCTTATTAGTGTTTCACCTATTTGTATGAAATGAGGACGACCTTTCACCATCAATGTATCCATATTAAATTCCTTTTATCTGTCAACATACTTGTCTCCAAACTAGAGTAATAGATGGACACTCATAAATAAGGGGCACATTTGATGTGGGTTTATTTCACCGCATACTCCCTAAAATTTCTTGGTCTTGGTACTCTTTCAAAAGTCCCCAAGTCTACCCTATAAACAAAAAGCAATTGTTAGTTTGTAGGTGTTAGGATATGTATAAACTTAATACTTAATTAATTTCAACTTGGTATAATGTGTCTTCAGAAAAAAGTGTGTTCCTTTACTATGCACAACTTGCAATGTAATCCAATGGTCATGATATGTTATAGACATAGAGTGGTTGGATGGATCATATTATCCTTGACACTATTGGCTATTTTTCCATGGATTAAAACATGTTTGATCCATGACGTCAATTTAGCAAACATGAAGGATCATTGTTGATGATCAATTGTGAGAAACTTGTACAAATTCTATTTTTCATTAATGAAATTGTCTCAAGTGACCATATTGGTGAGGGTGGTGGACTATATCCCTCATAGAGGGTTTTAACTAGACAAAGATGTTGGTGTTATCATATTTGATGTAGTTTTGTGAGTGGTTACTGAAGGTGTTCATATTTTATTGAGTAACCTATTTTCTTGAATATGATCAAGATATTGAGTTCTCATTGCCACATTTTGGATATCTTCCACTTTCATACATTTACATATTGAGAAAAATGCTATATTAGGTTCAAAAAAACAATTTTAGTCGCTAATATTTTTGGTTTCATATAAAAAGGTGTGTTTTTTATAGGATATGTTTTTTCATGTTAGATTCAAAGGTATATAGTTATAATACATCCTTTAAAAAAGAAATAGGGAGTTTGTTTTTTGGTTTTCTAATTTTTTAATCTCTTTATAGTATACATATGTTATTTTTTGTAGGCTCTTCATGATATCAATAAATTAGAAACAAGGTGGAAAGTTTGTTTTTCCTTAATGTATTCTCTTTCTTGTGTGTTCTATATCATCTTAGCAAGTTAGAATTATAGAGAAAAACACATTTTTTTGATAATCGAGTAGATATCTAACCCCGTTATAGTAGATATCTATTTCACTTTATTGTTTAGTATTTTATGTGCTTTTCACTAACATACTTGGTTTAAAGTTAATTGATTTAATATGAGGTATTATTTACTCCATAAAGTAATTTATTGGTAAAAGTGAGTTTGATAGAAAAGCTAGTGCGTTAAAGGAAATTATTGCTCAGAAAAATCAGTCATCAGGTGGGCCAACTTATATTGGCCATATTGTGTTTCATTACCATTAACGACATCTTTTAGAATGAATTAACACTTACACCTAGAGTTCATTTTCATCACCATTTTTAGAAATACCATTTTTTCAAGAGTATTCCATGTAGATAATCAACTTCAATTTTTCAATTCATATTATCTAAATTTTTTAATATGGTCACTCCAAATGGAATTTTCCTTACCAATACCTATTAATTTTCAAGGAGATCCCACATGGAGGATTATAGTAAGAAGAGAAAGAATGTACCATATTTCCTTGGCAAAAGGAAAAGCTTTGATTGATGTTGATAATAAAGCCAAATGGTTTAATAATAATGATAAAGCACATAAATTAGTCATAATATAATTCTCATAATTTCATATCCAAGTAAATGATAACCTATATGTAGCTTTTGAATAGTTGAAAAGGATATTTTGTGAGCCTATTGTGATTAGATACCATCATCCTAAAAATTGAATCATGATTTTAAATCCTAACAATTCTCTCATATTGAAGATCATGCATCTAAGCTCAAAGCGCTTAGGATTTACTTAAAGGTACTCAAGTCAATATAAAGGATGAAATCTACATGTATGATATTTTTTTAAAGGTTAACCCTACATATTCTATGTCCATATCCACATTTTATGACATTATAGAAGTTATATAGGTTGCGTATAAAGACCCAACTATTGAATCTTTTTGTTACTGTGATTACAAATAAAGACGAGCTCTTGCATATTGGAATGTTGAACAATGAAGGTACATATAAAAAGGCATTAATGGCCCCATATAAAGATAAAGATAACTATCCCCAGAAATTACATCCTTGCAACAATAAGAAAATGCAAAGGTTTCAACCTTCTAAGGTAACTTGTACTGTTAATGGTGACGAAGGACAAAAATAAAAAAGTAAGGAGATTGACATACATAGTATTTTTTATGAGAAATATGATGAGTTTGAGTCTACATGTTTAAAAAGGATGGAGGGATTGGAAGTAGCAATTAAGAATTAGAACAAAATTATTGATTCTTCTTCTTGTAAAACTTCTTGTCATGGCCATTATATTTATGCTTCTTGTTTCTCCTTCAATGAAACCTCTACTTCTTGTTCTAATGATTGGCTTATATATTTTGGAACATGTTATCATATAGATAAGGATTAAGCTATCTTTCTTCTCTTAATGATTTTAACTTCAAACAAATATTAGTTAGTGATTATAGATCTATTAATGTTGTAGTTTATAGAATATTTCAAGTAGATAATGTACTTAATTGATATACTATGTGTTCTAAGTATTATATACAACCATTTATATATCAAGTCGTTTAGGCGAAGTGAAAGGAATATATTTTTCACCTCACTAAGTTATAATCAAGGATTTAAAATATCCTTAAATAGATTGACGACATTTTCCTTATATTCCCCTTCTTTGCTAGGCCTAGGGTATTTTCAAAGATATAGGAGATAAATTAGGCCAAAATATTACTAGTTCTCAACCCAAGGAATATAATTTCTCTTATGGCAACATTTGTATTGAAATGGATTTTGTAGGAGTCAATGAAGCCATTCAAATTGATTTATAGTGTTCGTCCCATATTTAAGATCATATTATGATCATGTTCCTTTCAAATGAAACTTTTTCCATGAGTATATGAATTTTGAAAAGGTTGTCAAAATGTTCCAACATATCAACCTATTCAATATTCTCAAAACAATAAGGAGCATGAAGAATTCAAACCAATTTCATGGAAACAAAAGAATCACTATCCTAAGAAGCCTCATTCAAGCAAGCCTAAATCTCATTAACATCCTCCATCATAGATATGAAGTTTTGAAGTACTCTCAGGTATCAAAAGCTGAAGTTGAGCTAGATCAAGAGAAAGTGTGTCTACTATACACCACTTCCCCCACTAAGGGATGAAAATTATCTAAGAATATTGAAAAATAATTCTTTCAAAGGGAAATGGAAATAGAGATTTTATTTAATGATATTGAAAATAGCCATATTTCAAAAAATAATGACGAAGATGTAGGAATGAAGGAAGAGGAGGAGGTTCTTCACTCCTCTCCTTCTACTTCTTATTCAGATGTTTCAAAAAACAAAAGGAATTCCTCCTCTCCATTAACAAGAGGTAGGAAAGATTGGTGTAAGAAAGATTCAAAATCTAGCGCTCAACATTCTTTACCATCGCTTGATTCCATTGGGTTCTCTCCACTCAAAAATTAAAAACTTTTTTGTTTTTATACCATTTTGTGCAAACAATTTGTAGAATTATATTATTGTTCTCAAAAAGCAATAAGTTCAACTTTCATTAGATGTTCCCTATTCTCCTTTAGTTAAAAAGAGGATAACATTTTCTCCTCCTCTTTCTAGCATCTTTATATAAATTTTCTTTATAATTTTCATTCAAATGCAATTTACCTATATGTACAACCACAATTTTTTTACTAATTCAAATTCTCTTTTCTTATTAAAAAATCAAATTTTCTCTCATATATCTATAAAATTAAAATAATAATAATAATAATAATAATAATAATAAATCATAATTGGACTCTAACACATTTTATTTAGAATCAAGACATTGCACAGAAAAATTGTGGAGGAGAATGGCGAGGGTTTCTGCGAGGGCCTCTGCGATCGAGCTCTGCGATGGTGCTGGCTCGAGCAATAACGGAGTTTGTGGATTGGGCAACTGCCGACATTGCCAAAGGTATGGAGAAACTTTCAAGTTTTTCGCATGTCAGACTTCATATCTATATTACTATGATGCAGATCATGATTTCCAGCGGTTCAAGCAATCGCCATTGAGCCCTAATCGGGCACCACCTCCTTTGATCTGAGGTTTGGTGCACAGATCCGGTCTTAGGCTCATCATTCCGGACATCTGTATTACAGATCGACCCCTATTCTGGTCAGATCTGGAAGCTCTTTTTGGGGGAGATTGGGACCTTGGAACAGCAAACAGGGCAATCAAACAGGCTCGGAATACCTCAGTATATGGGATCGATGTCGCTACCCTGTAGATTGATTACCTTTTCCAAAATCTCGCCATCAATATGATAGATCTGGCCCTCAGAGAGTACAAAACTGGTAAAATCAATGTAACACCCAAGAAATCAACAGGGTGGGTACCTAAAACTAGTAAATCAGTGGAAAAATCGATTCTTGGTTGTGGGAACCTTGTCGAGCACAACAATGGTAATGGCAGCAACACCGACCCGGAGGATGGTGCAAAATACGCAGATCTATAAACAATTTAATGGAACAATTTCTCAGAGGGAAGATCTGGGTGACCACAAGAACCATGAAGGTCAAAAGGGCGGCCACAACCCTAGACATTTCATTAATTCCAGCACTTTGGTGGAAGGAAGCCTCTTACATCATAGATATGATTCGGTATGTTTCTGCTTGGATCTGAAACATGGGAAAGACACAGATCTCATGGAGAAGGAAATCTTCAGAATCGAAGGAAATAACAATGCAGAATCGGAGAAACCAGCCAGGGCATTGACAGATCGAGAGCATCTTTGGCTGGTAGAACCCTCAAGGATGGCTGACTGCATATCCAGGAATAAGGCCATTGAGGCAGAAGCAATCGAAGCCACTTTAGCAGGGAAGGAAGTCCTCTAGACTGAATCCCGGCCCCAAATCGCTAGTCCAAACTCTACCGGGATAGAACCCAATCGCTTTCAAATCCTCATAAGAATGCCCATGGGAAATACAATTTTGATTTGGACTCAAGCCACAGATAGGGCAATAGATCTGAAAAATAACATAGCTAACCAGATTGGCTATCCGACAGGCGAGCAAAACCTAGTATCAAGGGGCAGATCACTACAGGATCACAGAACCTTTGAGGAGTACAACATCAAGCCAGGATCTATAATATTTCTCAATATGAGACTACGAGGAGGTGCAACAACCAGCATAACAACACAAGGAGGCAGTGGGTCCAAATCGAATCACAACCCAGCTAAGCACCAGCAATACAGAAGCGAAGGAGTGTCCTACAAGCATATTTTACAATGTGGGAAAGCTCGTCTGACAGACCCAAAGCAAGCTGGAACAGAACCAAGTCCATACATAGTGGAACAACTGCAACATACACCAAAACTAACAATCGATATAGTAGAAGCAGAGAAGGTATGTGACATCTATGAAAAGCAAGCCAGCATCTGCTGTTTTAATGGGTTTTCGCCCAAACCCTTGGATCTGTTTCATTGGATACTCACAAATTGGTTGTTGGACTGTGATATCCACCTTTATTCAAAAGGATTTTTCATAGTTAAATTTTAGTCGCCAGAAATCAGAGAGCTCGTGATTCAGCAAGGACCGTTGTTTTGGGGCTCTTCGGGTCTCTTTATTACTCCATGGTTCCCAAAGTTTGACACAAACACTTTTTTTGTATCTCAGATGCCTGTATGGGTACGTCTTCATAACCTCCCTATCCATTTCTGGGACCAAAAGATACTTGCATGTATAGGCAACTCCATAAGAAGATTTATCAACACAGAAAGAATTGAACAAAGAATTTTTACTTTCCCATGCATATGTGTGAAAGTAGACCTTAGTAAAGGATTACCCAGAAACGTTAAACTGAAACACAAAGACTGTAGTTGGTTGCAGTCATTAGACTATGAAAATACAACTTTCAGGTGAAGACTATGTCCGCAAACTAGACATCTGCAAAATGCATGTCCAGAATACAAAAAGAATAGCCGCAGAAAGAAGAAAACAAGTAACCATCAAAAGGGATGGAAATTCTCCTATACAGAATGAGATGATGAGGAAGATAATGAGGAGGAAGAACCAGTCCAAAATGAAAACAACCAAACAGAAACTCAGAAGACATCCCCACAAGAACCTATGGAATCACAATCGGGAAAGAACTTAAATTCAATAGAAATCAGTGGAATCAAAACGCAGCACTCTCCAGACGCCTCTGATTTACACAAGGAAAATCCTCGACCTGGCGAAGAAAATCCTCTTCAACTGGTTCCCATAATTCCATCCCAAGGAGAATGGCAAAAAGTCGAGAAGAAGAAGGGGAGAAAGTCATGATTTCTCTCATTTCTCCTTTTTGTTCTCGCTGCGGTCTTTTCTCATTCTTCTTGTTTATTTTTCAAGCTGGACGTGCACTAGCCCGGGCATTCCTCATATGAGGAGGTCGTGTATCTGTTCAGTTGTTTTCCCTTCTTCTTTAGATGGATAGGCTGAGTTTCCCCATCTAGTGAGCTCTATGATTTGCAAACTATAGAGCAAATTGAATGCTGCGGCATATACTTGTAACTTTTTATCCTGATAATAAAAAGTTTGATTTTTTCTTTTGGAAAAAAATAATAAATCATAATTAATAATAAATTTTAATGACTAAAAAGTTTTAAACATTCATAAGAAGCATCTTTGGTTGTATATATAATTGGGCCTTTTTAAACATAAATTTGGATTTAATCATTAGCTTTAGATATGTATCAAATATATATATTTTCTATCCATCTTCAATATTGAATAAATTAGTGAGCATATCTACTTTACCCGCAAAACAAACTTTCAAAAAATTATGACAGTTCATTTTGATGCTCAGCTTCTGTTTCATGGTCCATAACCAATTCGTCAGGTTCAAATTCGTCACGTTCTCTTAGATACTTTGACCTAAATTCTTGAAAGAGTAATAAATGTAAAATAAATTATTAGTTACTATACAAAGGTAATAAATACAATACGAAATGAAATACATAGAATTATTGTGGCTATCATGGTTTACAAGAAAATTATAAATCGGTGGTGGAAAGAGAATGGTACCAAAGTAGTTGAACAATAATCTAGCGAATGAAGAAAATTATAAAATCAATTTCTTAAAGGTTTTTTAATTATTGAGAAATTGTGTATGTTTTGTTAAATTAATAATTAAATAAATTCTGTATTTTAAGTACAGGAAATCAGCTTTTAATTTATTAGGGGGTAATTTTATTATTATTCACTTTTCATTTTTGAGTTTATTATGTAGTAAATTTATATTATAGAATTTTATTTATAAAATTATTATTTACTAAATTTATCTTATAACACTGATGTTTGTAAAATATTAAAGAATATCTTTAATCTTATTAAATATTGATAAAAAAATTCTATTTTTTTATTAAAACACTTTTCAATATATTATTTTAATAAAATATATGTTTATTTTTTTTAATAAATATTTCTTATTTTTATTAAATATCTGTTTTTCTTTCCTTCAATAGTTATAATTTCTATTAATTTCATATCTTTAAATTAATAGTTACAATTTTCATAATTTAGTTCTCAACTCATTATTAGCTTGACATTACTGGCCACTATTAATGAATGCAGAGTGACTCATAACTTTAATTCAATAAAACCATGTCATTTTACTCCAACTAAATGCTTTTGGTATTAGATCATTAACCTATTTCTTTACATCCAAAAAATAAAATAAAAACCAATTTAAAATAAATTATAATATATTGATTCTATCTCATCTTTTTGTAATATAAAAATCTATGTATAAATAGATATGGTAAAATATTGATGGACAAAATGTAGCTTCCTACATTCCTACATTTTAGTTCCTACTTTTAGAATAAAGAAGATTACCTGAACCCGAAGAATATTATCCTTTGACCACACAAAGCGTTCACGAATTTTTACAATCAAATCAAATCGTATCTTATACAATCAATTCGATGTCCCTGAGTTCCACTAGGAGACATTTCTCTTAGTGATGGGTTGCTGAAAATGTTCCCAACACTCCTAGTTCTCCCTCGACCACGCTCTTCGTGTTTAGGCTTCTCACCCAAAATAAAACAACATTTGGAGAATTGTATAGATGTTGCCCTTGCCTCAGATTTGATCACTGGGGTTGATGGATTATGGTTCGTGTCAACATGGTTCCACTAGGGTGTGGTTTCACCAACACCCACTAGGTTTTGGACCTGCTATCATGTCAACAAATTCATGTTATCCTACTTCCTCTCCACCTTCAAAACATAGCATATATCGACTAAAAAGTTCATAAAGAAAAACTACAACTGTCATGCGCCCACCCTCCTGTAGTTTCAGGGAGACTCGTGGCACAATTCCTGATGCCTAAATTCTTAGTTTTGATAGAATTACTAGTGTAGGGATTGGTTAAACTAGGTATACCCATAAATTGGGAAATCAACTGATTGAATATGAACACATAATTACACATTCACTACACACATAATAATGAATAACATATTATAGGAACACTTTAAAATTCATGTGCATGCATGACACTGTTATAATCATGAAGATACATCAAGCATCAAAACTCAGACATTCATTTACATTTACAAACATGCAAGATCCTGCAACATTCACAATGTAACTAGATTCATCACAGTCCATAAGGCAATCCATATAAGCACTGTACACTTATCTGTGTGTTTAATGATGACTGAAAAATGAGGGAAAGACTTAAACTGTCCACCCAATTGTAATTGAATGCATGCCTCAATGTCTATCATGTACAATCAGTTAATATACAATTAATAATTAAAATGTGCCTTTTCCTCCACTCCAATATATAAATTCAAATTCCATTCATGTTTGGGTTACTTTTAGTTGATTGACTAGTTTAAGTGATAGATCATTGAGTGATTAAGAATTCTACTACTCAAACATCCTTCAAATGACTCGACTAGTTGCTTGAGCTCAGTTAACTGAGTCAAACTAATAACAACTGAATTATATTGTTGAATTTTAGCAACACTACATGAAAATCTCTACTTCTATTCTATAACTCTAATTTACTGAGAAAACAAGTAGAAAAGGCCATGTCACACAAGTTAACTGCCATCCAACTCATCTTGCTGATTCGGAAAATCAAATTACTAAATTTGACTAAGGAACAAGTGAAATTTAGCCTTTATTGCTACATTTTCTAACACTCCCTCTTAACAATAAATGGATTTTGCACCACCCATATCTGACACCAGCGGAATTTGAATTTGCCTCTTGACAATGCCTTTTTCAATATATATGTCCTGTTTCTAAGTTGGAATATACTATAGCATGATAATTCAACTGTGCACACAATTCCAAAAGTGATGGTACCTGATACCAATGTGCTTGGACCTATCATGAAATATTGGATTCTTAGAGAGCTTGATACAACTATGATTATCACAACAATTCATTGTTGAATCCATCTACTGAATGAAAAGACCCACAAGTATTTTCCTCATCAATATCGCCTCACATGCTTCTTAACTTGTACCCGTGTATTTAGCCTTTGTTGATTTGAGTGCCACATAACTCTGTTTGCAAGATGCATCAACTTCTCATCTCCTCTAAGTACCAAGTCATCAACATACAATACCAATATAAGCAACTTTCCATATACCACAATGTGATAGAGGTTGGCATCTCTTCACTTTTGGTGAATCCGAATCCACTCGTATATGTATAATTTTGAGTGTACCATTCTCAAGGTGCTTGTTGGAGACCATAGAGGTCTCTTTTAAATCAACACACATCTCCCAATCATATGTCTCAAATCCCTCTAACTACTATATGTAGATCTCTTCCTGAGCAACACCATCAAGAAAGGTGGTCTTCACATCCATTTGGTGGATCTTCCACCCAATCTGTGTAGCTAATGATAGAATGGTTATGTTCGAGGAATATATTTCCACTGGTGCAAATGTTTCCTCATAATCCACTCCCTCTACATGAGAGAAGCCATTGGCCACAAATCTAGCCTTATACTTCTCGATGCTCCCATCAACTGCATGCTTCACTTTGTAGATCCATCTCAAACCAACTACTGACTTGTTCTGTAGCCTTGGCACCACCTCCCATACACTGTTCTTCATGATGGAGTCATACTCCTCCACCATGGCATGAACCCACACTGGCTGAGAAATTTCTTCCTCAAATAAAGAAGGCTCTGGCTCAATGAGCTCTGTAATTAGAGTCGTATACCCAATGTACCTATCTGGTGACTTCCTCCTCTTACACTAAGATGAAGTATACGCTAAGATGAAGGAGCTCCCACATGATCCTGTGCATCCTCTACCAATCTCTCTTCTTCTCTGGTTCTCTTCCTCCCTCTATGGAATATTATGGTTAATTGGATGCCTTCACTTAGCCCCTTTTTACTCCTCTGCATGTGGCTGCTCCAAAACCTCCTAAAGATCTGCATGAGGCTCCTCCTTAGGAACTATAAGCTCCTCCTATGGTGGGATACTCAACTCTCAATCTAGAGAGCATCTCATAACCTTTTCCTCATCAAGTTTGACATCTCTCTACATTACTATCACCCTAGGTGACGACAAATACACCCTATAGTTATGTGGTGTCTCCATGTATCCTACGAAGAATCCCATCTTAATGGGAGGCTCAAGTTTGTTCCTACTATTCTTGGAGACATGACAATACACAATATCTCCAAAAAATCTGAAATGAGATACAGGTGACTTCCTCCTAAAGAAAGCTTCAGGTGTGATCATGCCAAGTATTCTATGCGGAATCTTGTTGTGCAAATAAATTGCATTGTTTCATGCGTATGACCATAGGCATAATGGATGTGAAAACATTTTACCTTGCTCAAGTACTTCTTCTTCTCATCGTTCTAGCTAGTCTGTGGTTTGCTTTGGGCCTTCTTTCACTTGCATTTATTTTCCCTTTCCAACCAAGGTAAAATTCTCTTCCTCCTCAGATTTGGATGTTACTCCATCTCTAGTGCTCCATTGAATTTCTTCCTACACCAAATTGAGAAAAAGCCTCTACCAATTAGGTAATTTGTCCCTTCCATTTATAGAGTCCCAATAGTTGTGCTAGGATTTTAGAAGCCTAGGAGGGCTAGGATAACTAGTTCAGGAGAGGGAATATTTTCTCCAACACGTCCAAGCTCATTTCGACACTGAGTCAACCCGCAAAGTAATGTTGAATGGTTTCTCCTTTCTGCAATAAGATATTTATGACTTTGTCACTCAATGCCAATTATATTCGTGTGTTAGGATTCAAAGTAACTTTTCCTTCCCATAATATTATTTTTTAACTTGAGAACATGGAGGATTTTGACAATGGCATATTATGTTCTTCTAAGAAATATGAGTAGGCCTTTTACTTAGATGTTCTAGTTAAATAAAAATTTTCATATGTTGTTAGATATGATCCAAGAGGAGGTCTATAAACTATAAATAATTGTGGTTGGATTAATATATTATTTTTCAACCATATTTTAGAGCGTAATATTTGAAGGAATCAACTTTATGTGTCATTTTTACTACTTCTCCCACCTTGAAAATTTCCAAAGAAAAGCTTTAGGATCCATCTTGAGGCCATAAATGACCACACCATTTGGTCTCAACCTTATTATGGACCTAGATTCCATAATTCACATACCTATTGATAGTGAACAATTTCCCAACAATAGTTTGTGACTTTATTTGGCATGAGGTCACAACTGGACCTCACAAAAATTGGTATGAGAGGATCATTCAAATTTTGGTTCAGCTCCCATGCTTAGTTGTGTGTAAGTACTATGAGATGTGTGTGATCATTACAATGATGGGTGCACCTATGGGGATAGTATCTATATTGAATGCCAGAATGAAATAATTGTAACCTATTTAAAGGGGGAAATTAATGAGAAAATTTTGAGTTGACGAGTAGAAAATAACATATATCAATGCTTAAGTATTGTTTATTATAAACCTAGAAGGCATTTCACACTTAGGTTATGAAAAAAAGACAGAATAGTCATTGACCAAACCAATCAGTACCCAATGTAGAAGGAAACCAAACTGAAACCAAGTATAAGGGATGATACTTCCAAGGATCAAATGTGCAGTTCTTCTTCTCCAAAAAGTTCTTATTAAGTACCTTTTGAATCTGAAATCTATTCCAGGTGGTTTTCAAATTCACAAGATAGTAATTGAGGAGAATGTTAAGAGTTTCTAACATATCTATTGGTTCTCGTAGTTTATTATTTACCTATTTAAACGCGATAATTTCCTACAAAAGTATAAAGGATAGCTCATATTTTTTTTTCTTATTTTGTGGTTATGACTACTCTACCTATTCTCTCATTTGGACATTCTCAACAAAAAGTTTATGAACTAGTTGGTGCATTGAGTCCAATCGGTCCTCACTTTTGCTTAGACAAGCTAGTTGTAGTTTATCCATAACTAAACCAATGCAAATAGTCTAGACAAATTTCGTTTATTTCATTTTTCATAACATGATAATCTCCTTCGTCATTCTCTTCCACCCCATACAAATTTCTCTAGAGACAACATGAAATAGTTGAAATACCTAAACATATGATACACATTTTGGATCATATGTTAGTTTAGTTGCTTTATGTTATTTTGTTGAGGTAAAATGGTCCTTCAATCTCATTGATTTATAATTGTGTATTTTCTTATGTGTCCTTATTTTATATTTTTAAAGTATACATATTTCAAATTTTATTCAATTTAAAATTTTAAAAACATAACAAGTACATATCATCGTACAATAAAAAAAACACCAGAAGTATACTTTTTACTCAATTTACATAGGATACAATGTATTGCCTTTGGTTAAGAGATAATGTATTGTGAAAAAGATCCTTTGGATGTAGAACTTTATGGGGGGGAGAAACACTCTCCTTTGGAGGGTATTGGTCATTGCATTAATTCAAATACATGATTTTTCAATATACTTAAAAGAATATGATATCTCAAAAAAGGTTTCTTATATCTCTAAGACATACATTAAGTTCAAATAGAAAATGAGGTCATAAATGAAGGAAAATGGGTATAAATTAGAAATGGAAAAATATTATTAGGGATAGAGACCATAATGATACTAATGAATTTGAATTTAGGACATTATTAACCGGTTTTTAGAACTGTCATGGATTTACATGGCACAAAATTTGTTTGCTAAGTTTTCTCTTTATGGAGCAAACATTTTATGTTTCGTGAAAACATGAAGTACAAATCAAACTTGGAAGGTCAACCATTTTAAAATATAAGAGGACGATTTTCCTCTTGTTGATATGAAAACTAAAACCTAAAAATTGGGCTATGTAGGCTAATGAAAGACTAAGAATTACAAACAAAGATTATGAAGGAATAAGATAAGAAGGGATTGGTAAGGGAAATTGTTACTTTTCAGATATGGTCCAATAGTATTATCTAAGGTGAGAGTCTTCAAAGGGATTCTATGAGGATGAGATTTGAAAATATGATGATACACTTACATCATTATATAATTTATCTGTAATTTTATTTCCAGTTCTTCTGATGTGGGTTGGGATGGTCACCAAATGGAAGGAAGGAGAAATGCTAGTCATATGAGTAGTATTTCATGTATCGAAATACAAGACATTATTATAATTTAGGTGCATTCTAGGATTCTTTTGATTATGTTTATAACAAGTTGAGAATCTCCCACACCATAAGTTTCGTATCGCCTTGAGTATATGAAATCAAGAATACATCTTTCAACGCTTTAAATTTTACTACGTTATTACTATTATATCCCACAAAGAATATACAAATGTAGATATGGAATACCATATTATCCATGAAGATACACCCATATCCAACCTTTCTTGGGTTACCTTTCCAGCCAGCGTAAAAAATGATATTTAGAAAATTAATGGGAGTAGGGATCCAACAGGAGGGAATGGAAATTGTAGAAGAGAAGAGAAGGGGGAAATATTAACTCCTAGAATAGATAGCTAACTATGAAGTAGTAGGACCTCCTCACATAAGGAGTGCTATTATTTATCTATTGAGGTTTGCATGACAATTGATTCATTTACATTGTTTTGAACTATGATCCAATGAAAGTTGTGAAGTTGGGAGATATTATTGAATATGCAATAATTCCTCTCTTTCCAAATATTCACAAGAGGACACTAGAAGGGTATTGTAAATGAGGTTGAAGTTAGGATTGTTGAAAGGATGATCCATCCAATTGTTAACAATGCAAGGCATCATAGATAGATCATGATTTTATCTCTTCATACTAGCTTGTAGATTTCTCAATAGATGACTACAATAGGGAGAAATCTTGTGGAAGTGTTCCAAATTTCAGCTTCATGAAGGGACAAAGAATAACAAGAGATGTCCCTATGATTTCATTTTTGAATGTTATTCCAAGTTAAGGTTTTCCATTTAACTATGGGCCATACGAAGATGGAACTTTTTAGCCATAGATTTCTCTATTAGATGATACTCAAAATTGAATATTTTAGAAATTCTTTGAATCACAAATCCTAGATATAGGCCTCATGGATGGAAGAGAGTCCACCTGGTTAGTAACCCCATTATAGTTATCTATTAAGTTGGATAATGGGATGATTATTTACTATAGCTTCCACCAAACGTTCGACCAAGCCTCTTGAACTGTGAATTTTTCCATCCTTCACAACCATGCATGCAGATGCAAAAACTACAACTCTAACTTCAGTCATTGGATGTTAAAGAAAATGCTTTCATTGAATTATTCCAGTAGTTCTAAGGTCAATGTTCAGAAATATAATTGTAAAAATAGTTGCACCTCTATCATCTGTACTTTTTGTAATAAAAAAGATAGCTCTCTTCTTTACACCCATCATTGTAAATGTCATTCCATTCTTCCTTAATGTAGTGACATTGAATTCAGTAGTCCATATGAATCTACTTTCACTACAGAGAAGGGTCGCATAAGAAGTTTTTTTTTTTTTGCAAGGAAATCCAAATACATTATCACATTAGCTTAGTGGTTATAATTTATTAATATGAGTATGAAATTATGGAATGGAATTGGCATTCAAATGAGAGACCATGAAATTAACAAACCTTGGACTTGGTGTGAGATATTTTCCTTATACCTTCATATTCTTAGGTGTTTCTCCTATGATATGGTGAAGCATGTATCCATTTGTTGATGCAAGGTATAGTGGCCATCATTCCCCTTCAAATGTTTAATCCTACAATGTGTTTCAGTGGTCTAAAGGACCAAAGCCAATCCTGAACAAGTTGGTTGTGCAAGTATTTGTCCAAAATTATGTTACTCCAAATATTGTCCTTATGATTACCCGCCATGCACTTTTCATGGCCAATTGAAGAATAAGCCAACGAAGGTTCTTGAATCCCCAACCACTGTGGTGCTTTGGTTGCGATATAATTTCCCACTTGACCAAATCACGATATGTGCAACTGTTTTTTCCATTCCATAAGAAATTACTCATACATTGTCAAATCTTGTGAATATTAGACTTTGCAATATTTGGAAGAAAAAACCAATACATGGGGATGCTTATCCAAAACTAATTTAATCAGAGTCATTCTTCCACCAAATGAAAGCCATATGTAGCACCAGTTGTTAAGTTTGCCTTCAATCTACTTTATTAACCAGTTCCAATCCTACACATGATCTTATATGGTAGCATTGATTCAATATTCTGGATAGTCTACTTAGGGACATTATTATAAAAGAAAGTAGGCTTATGTTGATTGATCAACATGCCCGAGGATGAAAAATAGACTAAGAAAATGCTTCTAAATATTTTCCATTAGGGATTTTGAGATTTTAGATAAGCCAAACCCTTTATATTACCAAAATTTCCCATTTTTGCACGAATTTGGTATGCTTAACATATGTAATATTCCATATCAGGAATATACACCAAACATAAGCAAAATCCAACCAGATATGGACTAGGAGTGCATTTACTAGATATGTCACCTCTAAAACAAGGACGAGATCTAGAGTCTACCTGGCACTTTCCAGACTCTGTCTAAGAGTATAATAGAAACACACAAGTGGTATAATAGATGAGAATGCTCACATAGATACAAGTAACAATGATACTATACATATCAAATAAACCATAAACAGATACAGAAGAAATGCAGAGAGAATGCTAAGCCATTTTATTATACTGAGTAATAAAATGAGTACAGGAGGTGATCAAGAAGATGGAACCTCTACTTGCACAAGGAAAGTGAAGAAATACACTCAGAATAGCAAAGGAATGGCCCTTCTCTGATCTGCGTCCAAGCTGCTAGGAAAACTGTTGCGCTACTACTGCTGCTAGAAATCAAAAGAGGATTTGGGACTGCTCCCCTCCTTAGAAAAATCTAAAACTCTAGAATCCGACTCTACTCAAGAAACCCAGAAAAACCCAAAAAGATTTCATGGAATGGAAGACCCCCGAAAATCACATCGTTGGGGTTCTGCACAATTCCTCACTGCTCTGCACTGCCACTAAATAGAACCCTCCGAAACTCATCCCAGAACTCTACCAAACTCCTCCAATATGCAAGAGATGATCTCTTGCTCAATCCCTCAGCTCAAATCCTCCACAAACCCTTAATCCAGACTTCTCCTAAGAAGAACTGTGTCCATCTCCCAGTGCTGCGCAGTCCTCCAGAACACTGATAAAACCACAGCTAAAATGCTGAAGATACTGCTACTCAAATTCCAACAAAAATACCCTGCTCGAGTAGGCACACGAATTCCCCCAGGGCTAAGGGTGAGATCTCCGAATGGTGACACTCAATGCACTAAACAATGTTGCAAACTAGCTAAACAGCTAGTGTGCTCTAAGCCAAAACAACTATCACAAATGCACATAACCGAATGATCAAAATGAGGGGGCTCCTCTCTCATTTATAGCCTTTTCCTCTCTCAATCCCAAGGCTCACCTCCTCCTGCATGATTCCCCTCTTGCCACGTGTGTCTTCCCTCCCGCATAGTCCCTCCATGTGTCTGCATGGGCTCCACTTCTGCATCCCCCGTTGGTCCCCTTGGCTCCCCTTTAAGTCACAATTTTGTGCTACTAGGAAGTGACTTTTTATTCTAAAAGTGAGTTATGCCCCCCTTCCTCACTTTCTTATTTACAAATAACTATAGAAGACAAAATCTGGACAAAATCGAATATTCCAATTAGCCATGGCTAATTAGGAATATTACAGTCTCCCCTGGAAAAATGTTGCTTGTCTTCAAGCAACTGAAGTGATGGATGTTGTAAGATCTTCTCACTCTTACAAGTGGCATCCTCATTCGACAAATTCTTCCACCTCACCAAGAATTCCTGAACCGCCCTACTCCGCAACTGCCTCTCCCTGGTATCAATGATAGCCTTCGGCTGCAATACCAAATACCCCTCATCATCCATGGGTGGTAGCTCATCTGTCACCATCACCTGCTATCCCAATGCCTTTTTCAGGCATGATACATGCAAAATGTTATGAATCTTGCTGCCTTGGGGTAGCACCAACTCATATGCAACCTGTCCAATCCCACGTATCACCCTATATGGCCCATAAAAGCGGGGCTTGAGCTTCTCAACCCCCTTTTGCTTTAGTGACGACTGTTGGCATGGTTATAATTGTTGGTAGACCATGTGCCCTACCTCAAGCTATCTCTCCACTTGACCCCTATCGGCATACAGCTTCTACTGATTCTGCGCTGTAGCCATGTTGTCCTTGAGAGGTCGGAGGATATCCTGATTCTCTTGGATCCAAATCTTGGCTCTAGGAGCCCCGTTATCACCAAACATCACGTCAATAAAAGATAAAGGATGATACCCATACAAGGCATAGAATGGTGACATACCAATGGACATGTGATGTGAAGTATTGTAGCAGTACTCCCCTAGATCCAGCGACTTCAGCCATGCTTGCTGTTGCCCACTGACATAGTTACGCAAGTAGCCCTCCAAGCACTTGTTAACTATCTCTGTCTACCCATCCGTCTGTGGGTGATAACTGGTACTCCATGTCAATTCCGTCCCCACCAACCAGAAAAGCTCCTGCCAAAACCCGCCCATGAAACGGCTATCTCTATCACTGATGATGGTCTTAGGAAGACCATGTAGCCTAAAGATCTCCCTAAAGAACAACTCAGCTACCTGTGCTGCTATATAGTGTGCGGTTGTGGCAAAAAAATGTGCGTACTTTGTCAGTCGATCAATGATTATAAATATACAATCCTTACCCTATACCATGGGCAATCCTGTGATGAATTCCATCGAAATACTCTCCCATTTCCCCTCCGAAATGGGAAGAGGCTACAATAATCCTGTGGGATGGCTCATCTCCCCCTTGTTCCTATAGCAAACATCGCACTCTCTGATATGCTGGAGTACGTCCTCCTTGAGGCCCTTCCATGAGATCCTCTCTCTAATGGCCTTGTAGGTTTTGGTAAACCCCTGATGGCCTACCAATGGTGAGTCATGTGATTCCTAGAGTATCTTCTTCTTAAGCTGAGACACCTCAGTCAACAAGATCTGATCCCTGTAATAGATGATCTCATCGATCACCCTATACCTGTCATCTGCCACCTACTTGTCTAGAATATAACATGAAAACCTATCCTTGGAGTACTCTACTGAGAGTCGAGACCTCCACTCTATATCCAAGCTCATAAGAGACAACGTGGCTAGTCTATGAGAAAGGGCATCTACTACCACATTGTTCTTACCCTTGACATACTCAATGTCAAAGTCATATGCTTGGATCTTACTGATCCACTTCCGTTGCCTCTCTTGTAGTTGCTTTTGGCCCAAAAAGAACTTGAGGCTATTGTTGTAATTAAGGACCTGAGAGATCCTAGACAGATTTTAGCTACTAGCATTGCTGATGATTCTCCAAGGTTGTATAAGTTTCAAAACTTTGGGTCATCAAATCTTCCCTCAATATTTGTTGCTCATAATGATGAAGTGAGAAAACTTTGGCATGAGTGATTTGGTCACTTAAACTATCGCTCTCTTTAGAATCTATTTAAAGAAAATATGGTGACAGGCCTTCCAATGGTATCTTGCAGAGATGGTTTTTATTCCAGATGTGTACTCGGAAAACATCATCAGGACAATTTTGAAAAACGTGCCTCTTAGCATGCCTCAACCCCTTTACAGCTTGTTCATAGTGATTTATGTGGTCCACTTCCAGTTGCTTCATTCTCTGGCTACAAGTATTTCTTAACTTTCGTTTATGATTTCTCCAGACACACTTGGGTATACTTCTTAAAACTCAAGAAAGAAGTATTTAACATGTTCTTGGCCTTTAAGGCCTTTGTTAAAAAACAATCTAGACATCAAATTCTTAAGCTAATATCTGATAATGGCGGAGAATATGTTAAAAACACATTCATCAACTTTTTCACTGAGAATGGAATTCAAATGAAACATACTGTTCCATATACTCCACAACAAAATGGTGTAGCTGAAAGGAAGAATCGCACCTTAAAGGAAATAGCTAATTGTATGCTTCGATCTAAAGGACTTAGTCTTAATTATTGGGCAGAAGCAATTAACTGTGCAAATTACATAATAAATCACACTCCTACTAAGGTTTTAAATAATATCACTCCAGAAGAAGCATGGAGCTCAATTAAACCAGATGTAAGTCACGTTCGTGTTTTCGGAAGTGAAGCATGGGCCCATATTCCAGATGAGAAACATAAAGCTTTAGAACCTAAGAGTGAAAAATGTATTTTTGTTGGATATTCTGAAGATGTCAAAGGATATAGACTTATTCCACATAAGTCCAAAAATGTTATCATTAGAAGAGATGTAAAGTTTGCTGAAAATATATCGGCCTGCGAGCCTAGTTCGGCGGATGTGCCACCTCTCCCTCTCTGTTCTACTTTCGAAAATATTTCTTCTTCAGATGATGAAAGCGAGGATGAAACTCCTCCCCCACCTTCTCAGGATCCTCCTTCAGCTCCTCAGCTTCCAAAATGCGTCCGTGCTACTCAGGATGCAGCAGGTCATCTTGCCGGTGATCCTACAGATCAGTGACGTACACGTTCTCAGTTAGATAGAGCCTATTCTTTACTGGCTCAAGCTTCAGTGAATTATGATCCTGACACCTTTGCATAGCTTCAGGCCATCCAGATTGTGAAGCAGCTACGAATGAAGAATATCATTCATTATTGGCAAATGATACATGGGATCTTATTCCTCTACCAAAGGGTTGAAAAGTTGTTAGATGCAAATGGGTTTACAGAACCAAGTATGGACCATATGGGAAAGTTGATAAACATAAAGCTCGTCTTGTTGCTAAGGGTTTTTCACGAGTTGAAGGCATTGATTACACTGAAACCTTCTCCCCTATTGCCAAAATGAACTCTATCCGCCTTGTTCTTTCCCTTGCTGCTTCTTTCAAATGGGAAGTCCATCAGATGGATGTTAAATCCACCTTCTTGCATGGGGACTTGCATGAAGAAATCTATATGGAACAACCTATTGGATTTATATAAACAGACTCCAGCCTTGTATGTCGGCTTAAGAAATCCCTTTATGGTCTCAAGCAAGCTCCTCGAGCTCGGTATGCCAAAATGGATAACTTTCTTTTAGAATCTGGCTTCTCTAGGTGTCATTCTGACAATACTGTCTACACCAAGAAAGTGGGCAAGTCTCTTATCATTCTTGTTCTTTATGTTGATGATCTTATCCTGACTGGTAGTGATCCCAACCTTATAAACCATGTGAAGTCTAGCCTTAAAAGGATGTTTGAAATGATAGACTTAGGACACTTACATTATTTTCTCGGTCTTCAAGTCTTGCAATTCAAGGAAGGTATTTCTCTTTCTCAGTCCAAGTATGCCTCTGATATTCTATGCCATTTTCACATGGAAGACTGTAAGCCAGCCCCTTCTCCCTTTGAGTCTGGAGTTAAACTTTCAGTCACTTGTACTTCTCCTGAAGTTGATGCTACCTTATACCGTCAACTTGTAGGAAAACTTTTATATCTAACCCATACTCGTCCTGACCTTTCCTTTGTCGTTGGCCTTGTTGCTCGGTTTATGCAAAACCCACATGAAAGTCATTGGAAAGCAGCTAAAATAGTACTTCGTTATGTTCGAGGTACAGTTCAGTTTGGGATTCATTATAGTGCCGAAGCAGCTCCTCTATTGGTTGGTTTCACTGATTCCGATTGGGCTGGTGACCCTGATGATCGGATGTCTACTGCAGGTTATGTGTTCACTCTTGGTTCAAGACCTATTACATGGGCTTGCAAGAAACAAGGTGCCATTTCTCTTTCTTCAGCAGAAGCATAGTATCATTGTGCCGTAGAAGCTAGTAAGGAAGCCTTGTGGCTTCGTCAGATCCTGTCAGAGTTTGGCTTTTAGTAGCAGCATCCGACTACACTTTGGTGTGATAATCAAAGTGCCATTCAGCTATGCAAAGATCCAGTCCAACATCAGTGTAGCAAACACATTGAACTGCACATGCACTTCATCAGAAAGCTCATTCACGACCATGTTCTTGAAGTGCAATATTATTAAATAGATGATCAAGTTGCAGACATCTTTACAAAGGCTCTCACAGAGGTGAAGTTCACTAAACTTTGATTTATGGTTGGAGTTCAGGAAGTTGTCACTAAGGGGGGATAGGCTCTAGTGCCTCCTTCCTTCTCCTATTGTGTCATATTTGTAAATCCTTCAATCCTATCCCAAGTTGTTCTTAAGGGGGGATGTTAGGATATTATTCCGACACATAGGAAATAGTTAAGTACAACTTGGTCTAGTATAGAGTTAGGTAAAGTGTGTTTCTTTACTATGTACATTTTCTAACTTACAATCTGATGGTCACGATATGTAGTGATCCGACAGTTCATTCTCTCCTCGATATTACTAACACTTGATCCGTGGCTTAACACCCAATTGGTCCATGATCTCTATTTAAAGAGCATGGAGGGTCATTTGTAGGGAAAGCTGTCTATGAGAGAAGCATATGTAAATTTTCATTCTTTTATTAATAAATTGCCTGAAGTGGCCGTGTTGGCTCAGGCCGTGGACCGTTTCCCTCTTTGAGGGTTTTAACCACGTCAAAAAACTGGTGTATTGATTTGTGATCTATTTGTGAGCGGTGTCTTTTGGTGTTTTGTCTAAGGAACTTACCCTGTAAATTCCTACAATTGTGATCAGTCCTCACCCTGAACCTGTTACCCACCAAATACTGCTGGTACTTAGCCAATGCATGCATGATGGCCAACATCTCCTTGTCGTATATAGAATACAACCTCTCGTGCAGAAGGATCATCCTACTCTCAAGGGATATAGGGTGACCTTCCTGCATCAATACTACGCTAATCCCCTCTCCTAACACATCACACTCCAAAACAAATGGCTGCATAAAATCTGGCAATGCAAGCACTAGGCAACTTCTCATAACCTCCTTGAGCCTGTGAAAGGCTCACTACACAGTGTCCGACCAACTGAATGCCCCCTTCCTTGTCAAATCTATCAGGGGTGTAGCAATCTATGAGAAACCTTTGATGAACTTCCAGTAGTAAGTACAAATGCCAATGAATCCTCGAAGCTCTGTCACGTTTCTCAGCTCCGGCCATTCTCTGATGGCCTTGATCTTCTCCTCATGGACTCTCACTCCATCCACCCTATGATGTGTCCCAGATATAACATCTCCATCAACCCAAACTCACACTTCGAGAGTTTGGCATAGAACTGCTACTCCTGTAAGATACACAATACTGTCTCAATGTGCTGGAGATGCTCCTCCCAAGTCCTGCTGTAAATGAGAATATCATCAAACAATACCAACACAAACTTCCTCAAGTGACTATGGAAGATGTGATTCATGTAGGATTGAAATGTAGTCAGTGCATTGGTTAGCCCGAAAGGCATCAACAAGAACTCAAAGTTCCCATAGTGACACCTGAAGGCGGTCTTGGGAATGTCTTGCTCCCTCACGCGAATCTGATGGTACCCTGATCTCAAATCAATCTTTGAGAAGAAACGTGCCCCTCTCAACTTGTCCATCAACTCATCGATCCTAGGTATGGAATATCTATTCTTTAGGGTCTTCTTGTTCAGGGCTTGTAGTCAATGCACATCCTCAATGTACCGTCCTTCTTCTTCACCAACACCACACAAGAAGCAAAAGGACTCGTGCTGGGTTGAATGTGCCCAAGAGCCAGAAACTCCTCGATAGCCCTCTTAATCTCATCCTGATAGGCCTTGGGTTGCCTTACCGAGTGCTGATCACTACTTATATGACCTGCTCTAGCTCAATGGTGTGCTCAAACCCCTGATCTCGTGGCTTCCTTGGTGGAATATCCCCAAACACTATGGCATACCGATCAAGGATAGATTGTATCTCTTGATGTAGTGTCTGCCCTGTAGACCCTACTTCTGATGCGTGCAGCTCCACTGCCCACTCTATGTCTCCCTTTCGGAAGACTGCCTCCATCTGATGAGTTGAGGCAGCCTGAGGCGGATATGTGCGTTGTCCATGTATCTTCTTATGCCTCTCTGTCTTCTCATCATCCCACTCCATCTCTAGGGTCTTCCAATCTATCGTGACCTTCCCTAGAGTGATAAGCCATTAAACACCCAATATCATGTTGGTTTCCAGAATATCGACCACAAAAAAGTGATCAATCAAAGTGTAGGTGCCCTTCGTCACTGAAAGCTTTGGAACATAACGAGCACATGTCATGGTTTGATCTCCTGGGACCAAGACTGAGAACCCATCAAAGCTATCTATATGTATACCTCTCCGCTCAACCATCTGTGCATTGATGAAGTTGTGGGTCGCCCCACTATCGACCAAAACTGATACCCGTTGGCCACGCACTGTCCCTCGTACATGTAGCGTTAGATACTTGGGAACTCATCACAATGTTGCAAGGGACCCT
Source organism: Pinus tabuliformis (assembly GCA_031772625.1). Classification (NCBI taxonomy): domain Eukaryota; kingdom Viridiplantae; phylum Streptophyta; class Pinopsida; order Pinales; family Pinaceae; genus Pinus; species Pinus tabuliformis. Next base: position 1,195,758,837 of record CM062817.1, on the reverse strand, counting down.
CCGGTGGGTGCAAATGATGCACCTACCTCTGCTGGTGGTGGAGGTGATAAATGTCCTTGTACGACATGGCTATCCCCTGCCTCCCCATCATCCTCGTCATCCTCTCCTCCACTGCTCTTAGAGAAGACCTTAATAAAATGTGCTTTGCTAGTAGCACATCTATGTCCTGGTGCCCACAGCTCCTGACATGTGAAGCACAACTGCTTCTTCTTAAGCTCCCTCCTGGCATCATCATCAAGTTTTACTCGTCCTAGATTCCCCTTTGGAGGTGGAATCCTCACGTCCTTCCCCTTAGACTGGAAAGTCTGTCTCTGGGGGTAAGGTGTCCAGGTCCTGTGTAAGACATCCTATAAGTCTCGGGTCCTACTGATAGCGTCCTGGAGTGTGCCTGGTCTAGTGGATCGGACTAGACCCTGAAGTGGCTCTGCTAACCGCTCAACATACATATAGACCATCCGTGCCATGGATAGGTCTTGCACCATTATGGAGACTCTCAAGAAATATGCGATGTAGGTCTCTGGGCTCCCTGTCTGTTTCAGCCTCATCAGCTCAACAAAATGCTGCTCTAGATCCCTCCGATCAAATCGCTCCATCAATCTCCTAGTAAACTCAGCATATGTCGTCACTATAGAGTGCCCAAGTGTAACCATCCCATGAAACCACCAATCCTGGGCCTCACCATCCAAATGCAATGTTGCCACCTTGATGGCCTCTGTCTCCAACTTCTAGTTAAGCTGTAAATAAATGCCCATCTTCTCCGCCCAAGACTTTGCCGAACTGTTTGATGAACCATCAAATGTAGGCAAGTGGAATCTACTCGCTGCTCGGTGGGTGTCATCATCATGATAATGCCAGTACCCACTGTGATGGTCGCGGGGTCTACTATCCCACTGGAGATGAACAAAATCTTTGAATGAGAGGGCTTCCCTGAACTCCTGCCCATAGGCCTAGTACTCTGCAAAATAATCACCCATATGTCCAGGCTCTAGCTCTTGTTGGGCTATGGCCCCCGTGTCTGATCCTAAGAAAGTGGCCATGGTAGAGTGTGTAGGGGCATGTGAGGCCACCTGCTGGGTAGTATCACACTGCTCTACCAAATGGTGGGATGCGCCTGATCCCTCACCAACCTGGAAAACCTGTGGGCTCTCACACTGTCTTGCCTCTACTACCATGAATCTCTACCCCATCACCTCAATTTGCCTCGACAAATCTTGCACTTATTTGAGGAGCATATCCACAAATCTCTTCTTGTCATCATCTACCATTAGAGCCTCCTACTCTGCATCCACCATAGGTTCCTCGTGTTCTACATCCACCACTGGAACACAGTCTCCCTCTCTGTAGGTATTCTCCAACCTACAACCAATGTCTCTGTATCTCTGACCTCTGTAACAAATATAGGGCATTTCCCCCGGTGTCATAGATTGCTAGCTCCATAGGCTGATACAGATCTATGCTCAATACCACTGTAATATCCCATATCAGGTATATACCCCAAACACAAGCAAACTCCAACCAGAGATGGACAGGGAGGGCATTTACCAGATATGTCGCCCCTAAAAAGAGGAGGAGATCTGGAGGCTACCTAGCCATTTCTATACTCTGTCTAAGAGTATAATAGGAACACACAAGTGGTATAATAGCCGAGAATGGTCATAGAGATACAATTAATAATGATACTACATATATCAAATAAACCATAAACAAATACACAAGAAATGAAGAGAGAATGCTAAGCCATTTTATTATACTGAGTAATAAAATGAGTACAGGAGGTGATCAAGAAGATGGAACCTCTACCTGCACAAGGCAAGTGAAGAAATACACTCAGAATAGCAAAGGAATGGCCCCTCTCTGATTTGCGTCCAAACTGCTGGGAAAACTGGTGTGCTACTGCTACTCTTAGAAATCAAATGAGGATTTGGGACTGCTCCCCTCCTCAGAAAAACCTCAAACTCTTTAATCAGACTCTTCTCAAGAAACCCAGAAAAACCCAGAAAGATTTCCTGGAATGGTCGACCCCTGAAAATCACCCCCTTGGGGTTCTACATAGTTCCTTAATGCTCTGCGCTGCCACTGAATAGAACCCTCTGAAACTTAGCCCAGAACTCTGCCAAACTCCTCCAATATGCAAGAGCTAATCTCTTGCTCAATCCCTTGGCTCAAATCCTCCACAAACCCCCAATCCAGAATGCTCCTAAAAAGAACTGTGTCCCTCTCCCAGTGCTGCGCAGTCCTCTAGAACACTGATAAAACCACAGCTAAAATGCTGAAGATACTGCTGTTGAAATGCCAACAAAAATACCTTGCCCAAGTAGGCACTTGAAGTCCCCTGGGGATAATGGTGAGATCTCCAAAGGAGACACTAAGTGCACTAAACAGTGCTGCAGACTAGCGAAACAGCCAGCGTGCTCTAAGCCAAAATGACTATCACAAATGCACATAGCCAAATGATCAAAATGAGGGGGCTCCTCTCTCCTTTATAGCCTTTTCCTCTCTCAATCCTAAGGCTCACCTCCTCCTACATGATTCCCCTCTTTCCACGTGTGTCTTCCCTCCTGCATAGTCCCTCCATGTGTCTGCGTGGGCTCCACTTCTGCATCCCCCTTTGGCCCCCTTGGCTCCCCTTTAAGTCACAATTTTGTGCTGCTAGGAAGTGACTTTTTATTCTAAAAGTGAGTTATGTCCCCCTTCCTCACTTTTTTATTTACAAATAACTATAGAAGGCAAAATCTGGACAAAATCGAATATTCCAATTAGCCATGGCTAGTTAGGAACATTACAACATATTGTTTTGAGTTAGTTGTCTTGGAAATTTTAATTCAAATATAGTTTGGATATCTTACTAATTCTATCAAAAAATTTATCTAAGAAGGGGTTAAGACTCAATGAGAATATGGAACAAGTTGAAGGGTTTTCGATTGGAAAGAGAACTTAAAAATCACTCCCTATGCTTTACATCTACCAAAACACTACTATGTTGGAGTTTTGTAAGTTATTATTATAAAATGTGGTATCTTTAATATACAACTATAGAGGTGAGCAGGCATATTTAGAAGGATTTGAAATAGTACATGAAAAACACTTATTTGATATGAAGGCAACAAACTACATCAAGGGATATGATTTACCTCTCATATAGCAGGAAGGCTTAGCTAGAATCAAACAATTCAGGATAAGGATAATAGATGGCTAAAAAAATGTCCAACCATATTGAAATAAAAACATCTTTCAAGTCCCAAGTTTTAGGCTGATTGGTAATCAACCAATCCCTTTTTGTCAATGCAATTCATAAAATATTAAAATAGGGTTAACCGGTGGTTTTCTTACATTTCAAACAAAACAAATACTGAAGAATGTCTTTCACAATTGTAGAGTTTGTTGAGTGTTGTAGGCATGGACCACTTTAGAATAAGAAAACTTCATGCTTGGTCAGCTTAGCTATAACATGAAAATTTCAAGGGTTTTATTACATTTCAAACAGAGGAAACAATGAAACATGTATTTTACAGTTGTAGAGTTATTTAGTGTTCTAGGTATGGACATTTTTAGAATAAGAAAACTGCATGGTTGGCAAGCTCAACTAGAACACGACAATTTCAGGAGATTTATGGATTGTCAAACAACATGGCAAGGAAATATAAAGCACTATTTCTCTCATAGGTATCAATTTTCTATGCAAAAGTTTATGTATGGAATATTTTGATGTTTCATCAACAAACCTTTGCCTTGTAGAGTTGATCCAGCTGCAAAAGTTTCAACCAAAATGAGTTTGTATAGAAATAATATGGATTCTATGGAGTTTTGTAGCAAGGTGGATATGTTGGCCATGCTTACCTATCTTGAGAGAGAGAAAATAACAATATCCCCTTGCTAATTAATGATTTCATCAGTTTAATTATATTTTCTTTATTACAAGAAAGGATTTACCATTATCATAATTATTGTAGTTGATCGTTTAGTGTGAACCCACTAGTTCAAATAAAGTTCCATTTTGGACATTCTAAGCCAACTCTTTGAACTCGTTGGTTGTATACAACCTCTGACCTATGTGCCAATTTTTCCACCAAGAATGGGTCTAGACCCTAAACCCTAGGCTTACTCTATTTAAAGACACCATCCATCCCTCCTCCTGATCTGCCTCTCTTTTATAATTAAGCATTTATTAGCATATGAAGAATTTTGAGTTGTAGTAGAGAATGCTAATTTTGAGCAATGTTGGCCATGATTAGTGCTGATACAGGTGGATAAATTTATCTACTTTAACAGTATAAAAATTTTCTACAATATTGTAGGAGAATTGATAGTGGATGAGTGTACCCATTTAAATATATCAAAAAAAATTTCTAACCCTAATCACTTATACTATATATTCGTCAGGTTATTTGTAACCAACCCTGCCATCTCACAGTATGTGCAGATATTTGGATAATCACAGCCATTGGGCATAAATATGGATGTTCACATAGTCAAGGTATACAAATGTCTATAATGTAAATAACACCTTACACTATGTGGTCAATGTAAATATTTATTTTAGTAATTTGATATGTTTGTTGATATATGTACCTTAGGAATTCCATATATCAATGGCATATATCTTTAATTGCAATAGTGGGAACTCACCATTCTCTCTTGACTAATAAAACCTGTGACTGAGTCTACCACAAGACATATATATGCACCTTTTGAGATGTATTATGCTACCTTGAAGTTCATTTATAGTTACAAAATATGAAACAACCACCCTTGTCATCACAATTTATCATTCACTCGTTGAGCAACCATAATTATTTTTCATGGATCCAATGTCAACAATCAACATCACTTCAATAATTCTCAACAACATAGAAACAACATAGCATCAATTTTCCTTTGGTATGGTTAAGGTCACATAGGTTTCAAATCTCGTCTCTCATAAGTACTGATCATATAAATATTAGTTATTACTAAGACAAATGGTAGTAAAAAGGAAATTAGAAGTTATTTAACCAGAGGTATGGTAAATCATAGTGAAAACAATGATAATGTGGTTGCCTATGTTTTTGTTTGGAGCACCAACATCATATGTAGAGATAACTTATACCCATTATCCAATTTAAAAATAGGGGGAGAAGATATTCAAGGGGATGAGGCCTTGGAATAGAAATGAGGAGGTATTCGACTGAGATGAAGGGGTAGTCGACTGGAAAATCTGAAATAGGGACGACCTCGAGAGATACTTTGAGAGAGGTATATTTTGTAGAGAGGGATATTTTGTAGAATTAGAGCACATGGAGAGTGGGAGAAGGACCATGCATGGAAGGATCAGGAAGGACAGCTGTAAAGGTGGAAAATAACAAACAAGTGCCAAGGATGGAGAAGGGCTAAATGGAAAAAAAATGAGGAGACGGAGAAAGGGCCTAGCTAACTAGACATGAGGGGCAAAAATAGAAAGGGGAAATAGGTGAAGATGAGGGGGACAATGAAGAGAAGGAATCAATAGGAAGAGCACGGTAATGAAGAAAAATTTGATTTGAATAGATTTTAGCAATTGAGATATGGATCTAGAAGACCAGTTGCAGAAGAATAGGGCACAACTTGGTTAAAAAGGTGTCAGCAAGGATAGAACTGAATCAGTAGCATCATAGGTTAGTACCATAAAATTGTAGATGATTCATTTTTCCTCAATAAACCCTTAAAGTATTTATTGTTGTGTTTGATACTGAATGGAAGGATTTAGCATCACCGAGTCTTTTTGTTGTGAGAATTTCTTGCTGACTATGTGCCTACAATCATTGCATGTGCCTACAATTACTATTTTTGTTTGTATTTAGAATTTTTACTATGAATTTTCACAGATGGTCAACCCATAATACCCCTACTATTTGCAAATGCGTTAACTTGTAGAATATAGGGTCACATCTATAGTTTACATCTGTAGTTTGAAGTCATAGGAAAAAATCAAGATAGATCCATTTCAATCCAAGTTCATTAACCCTTTTGTTAACTTCATTAGTACATCGCTGGGAATCCTCCTTGATCATATTGTAAGAACTACATGATATGCCTATAAGAACTATGTTATGAAATCAATTTATAGTGATCAATTGGAAGAAGTTAATGAAGTAAGCTCAGGGTGGGGACAAGTCTCTGGATTCTTGGAATAGAGTTAAGGTGGAGAGCCATTTCTCTGGAATCTTGATGCCTAAATGATGGAGGCATCGGTCTCTGGAGCCCCTTTATAATGGAAGGATGGAGACATTGAACTCTATATTCCCTCATTATATAGTCCCTGGTTGTACATTAGGTGGAGATACACATCCCTAGAACCCCTTACCAAATATGAGTGGGGATATGCCTAAAGGGTGGAGGAATTGATATCTAGAGCCCATTTCCGAGCCAAGGGTGGAGACATTAACCTTTAGAGTCCCTGGCTATAATCCTATGTATACATTGGGTGGTATACATCCCTGGAATCCCTTACCAACTGTGGGTGGGGATATATATATATATATATATATATATATATATATATATATATATATATATATATATATATATATATATATATATATATATCCCCAGAGTCCTATAAAGTTGTCTCAAAATTATGTTTTCTAGCAGGGTGGAGGTGGGAGAGCCTCTTGAATCCCTGATCTAAATATTTGGATTGGTTCCACTTTATATGGTGACACTTGCACACAAGAATATGTCAATGGTTGGGAGGTGATTAGGAAACTTGTCCCTATTCCCATTTTGAGGTGTTTCAATGTCCAAGGTGGTAGAACAACATGAAAAACTCTGTGGTGTGTGTAACCACAATCCTTAACTATTGCCCATAATGAGGAACCATGTTTCCTACCTACCAAACTGTTTGATAACCAAGAATATTGTGGTATGCCATGACCACAGACAACAATCTCAGCTAGTAAGATAAATCATAATCATAACGAGATGATGTTTGATCATACCTAAATGTGTAACTATACCTAGATAGTTGTTCTGTTATTCTTATATGCTTATGTATGGACCCTAGGTGAAGCAGGGTCAATCCTTAATGGATACAACCCAGGAGGGTTTTTCCTTGTAATTTTAATTCATAGACCTTATGGTTATTAACTGTACATATCGTTGACACCTCATGAGGTTTAGCAGCACAAGGTATCCTACGCCCAATTTCCCACTGCATCTTCTTGATGCACTTTCCAAGGAAAAGAGTGATGGACATTTCTCATCATAACTTGGTTCTTCCCATATTTCCATTCTCCAACCCAGATGGGTGCCTCTGCCTCCTAAAGTGTTGTATACAATGGTGTTGCACATTAATTAACTAAGAGATTTGATAGGGAGAAAATGACCAAATTCTTAGGAAATTAACCATCATTTGCAGTAAGGACTGCAGGGTGTTGTGTTGTGGCTCCTTTTCCTATTTGGATCTGAATGAGGGCATGAAGTCCTAAGTAGCTTAACAACTATCTCACCAATTCCTTAAGATATGAGACTCAAATACATGTAGTTTTCAAGTGTTGTAGGCATACAAATGTGGCATTTCAGATTTTGATTTTACTTGCAATAACTGTGCTTCGATACTGTGAATGCCTCAAGGTGAATAGATGTAAAAGGGTAGGAAATTGACACAAAAAAGTATGTGAATGGCATTGTTCACTGTTGCATGGTTTCTAGCACTGATATCTTTACATAATTCATTGTACTATTGGTAACTTCAGGCTACACTTTTACAAGTGGCCCATTGATACATAACTCATCTCAGGTTGTTGATTCTTCCTTGTAACAGTTTCTCATTATTGATGTTAAAAATGTCTCAAGGAAAAAATGATACACAACACAATATATTAAGTCAATGACATGGTGGAATTGTTGATGTCTATATGATTCATAATTCGGATACCCTAACAAAGTTCACTATAACTTGTTGATGCATATCTTACCACCATTCTTAAGAAATTGGGTTTTTGATCATCTAATGAATGTATAATTGAATGTCTTGAAATTAATGTCCTCATGATTACCTCTGAAGGATGCATAATAATTATCATTGAAAGTAGCATGACACCCTCACTAGTTGTAGCTCAGATTTGTGTAATTTTTTTTTCTATTTTAGATACTTTGCCATAGATTGGGATGGTACATGCCTGAGGTTTCCCTTTTCATCTCAAAAAATATGTAGGTGGCATATAAATGGTTTACCTATGCCTAGGTTTCCCTAGAGTGATATTTGAATGATACTACCTCGTGCTAAATGGGTTACATGTTATGGGAATAACACACAGATCTAAGTGGCAGTTTATCTCATGGCATAAGAATTGAATTCCCCACAAGCTTGGACCACTAGATGTCAAATATTGACTTGGCATAACAAAATGACCTCGTGTAGGAACTTGCATGGTTCACAATGATTCACACAGTTTATTACTCCTGTTGGTGTTATGTTGTTTGTTGCATGATTTGCATGAGTACCCTTGTTGCATAAGTACTAACCTACACTTTTGTTCAATTTACTGCACAAGCATACATGTCATAGGTGAGCTTACCTTACCTTGATAGGTATTAGAAATCTGATTGGAATGAATGACAATAATAGCACTCAGACAGGGAAGGTTATTTCTAGTTTGAGAGGGCATTTGGACTACTCATTTAGATATTTTGCTACAGGAAATTAAGATACTACATGTAGAATTTGGGACACTCGAACTTAAGATTTTTTGTAGCAGTCCTTAGGTGCAGTGCGATTATTGAGACTTCATCAGATGGTTGTCTTGGATGCAAATACCAATTATGATCAATGTCAAGAGATTGAACCTTTAGGTGAAAGCATTGGCATATTATTAAATCCAGACACAGAGGCCATCTATGACTTGGATTGTTTTTGCAATGTCCTTTCATCCTATTATGACACTTTTAGTTATTTTTGGATGATATAATCTCTATTTGCTGGCAAAAGCACTTATTGTGGTCTTCACTAATACCTCCAAGTCAGCTTCGTAGATCCTTCAATAGTTGCTCCAAGTATTCAAATACTTTTAATAATTGTCCAAACTAGGTCTTCGAACCAGCTATAGATCCACCTTCAAAAATGTCTTCATTGTGCTCCAATAGGGTATCTCGAGGATAGCTTAGAGAAAAACTTCAATTTCTGCTATAGTATTGTTTTGAAGATGGTCCAAACCTAGCTTATAAAAGCCTTAAAAGATTCCCCATAAAGCCCTTCCAATAAATTTCTATATAGACATATCTTCCAAACTACCTTTATGTCAATGCCTCAATGTTTCTAAAAGGAAGGTTAGATCTGCCAAAAAGATTGATTCAATAATTCCTATAAACACTCTCATTATAAATCAAAATTTTCTCTAATATGCTCAAGGTTTTGCCAAGATTTATTCCACAATTTTGAGTAATTCTCAATATAGTTAGTCTCTCAACTAAGGCATAAGAAGACTTATATTTAAGCTATTTGCTAGCATAGGAAGGTTGTTTCAATGGAGATCTGATCAAAGATAGTAAGGATGAAGTTGAAAGCTTGTTCGTGCTTAGAATAAAGTCCCTCTCAGCCCACTCAAACATTCCTTCAACAATTTTGTAGCTACAACACTTCACTGCAACCCTAAATAAAGAGAATAATAATATCAGAAATGTTCACAGAATGTGATAGTCCAACAAGAAATTCGCACCAATAATCAAGAGAAAAACTAGCTCACTAGTTCTCCTAGCCTCCACATATAGTGCGCTAGACCTAAAACTTTCTTTTAAAGAATTTGCACTATAAATACAGGGATAATCCCTTCCCAAACTCATCCTTGGCTTTCTTCTTGCTTTCCTTAGTAACTATCTCTTTTCTCTTCCAATTTCAGAGAATATAATTGAATATTTTTTAGCAAAAATGGAGGGGACACTAGGGTATTTATAGCTGTTTGAATGTTTTGATGAACATACATGTATTTTCATTGGAGATGACATGATTATAAATTTACAACCGACTTCAGCAAGGTTAATAATTATATTTTATTAGGTCATTCCTTTGTTAAGTTCTTTTAGGAAGTTCATTTCAGGTTGTCAAATTGTTGGACAATTTGTGGTTTAACTTCTCATTTTCGACTAAAATTTATTTCCGGGTTTGTGACTCTTGTAGCATGGTTTTTTTATTTTTAATTTTACTACTATTTATGTCACTTTCCCATAAGATCAAACGAGTATTGAAAGAAGGTCTATATGCTATTTTATTGCCAGCGACTAGAAAAACATGTTCCTTGCACATATGTTTAGTATTGAACTCCAATTTAGAAACTGAAAGTACATAGGTCATCATCCATATATTAAATATTCTATTTATATTAGGGCTTACATAAACTAGGGCATATAACATCTCAACAACTAGGGTTTGTGATAAATCATTAAGGCATGCACTAGGGTTAGGGTTTCCTTTAATATATCCCCTAGGATTTGTAGGGTAAGGCAATTTAAACACAACAAGGGTTAGAGCTTTCTTATTAAACCAATGCTAGATTAGGCATCAATCAACCAATTCTAGGTTAAGCATCATTCAACCAATACTAGATTAAGCATCATTCATAGAGATATTTTTCTAGGGCTTCCAAGAAATTAGGGTTAGGGAAATATTATGGTTTAACCATTTTCAATAATGCCATATTGACATTAGTAAAAATTGTCACCAATAGGTGAACCACCCCAAAGGAGACTATTGTGTCAGCCCAGTCACCACACTCTTGCAAGGTCGAGATAAACAAGTTGCTAACTAGACCATGTGGCTTGTACCCCCAATCCTCTAGGGCTCCAAACTAGTCCTCTTGAGGACTCAAATATTCTAGGGCTCCAACCCTTTGATGTAGATGTTAAATGTGGATTCAACGGTTCTTCAAGGCTCCCAATATCTTCTGTAGTAAGCCCTAAAAATATTTTTTCCTTCAACAATGCGCTCAATTGATCATACACTTAGTTCATCAATGACAATTTTACCAATTTCAGAAGGTGTCTCCGAGACTCTTCATGATACCCAAACCAACTTCTCCAATGCTAGTCCATGAGGGCATTCAATAATACATCATGTGGTATTCATTAATTCCTTCAAGTCAACTTATTAGATCCTTCAATAATTTCTCCAAAAAGAATTGCTCCAAGTCTTCAAAATCTTTGAATAACTATCCAAACTAAGTCTTCAAACATGTTGTAGATCCACCTTCAAAAATGTCTTCATTGTGCTCCAAAAGGGTATCTCTAGGATTGCTTAGAAAAAACCTTCAACTATTGCCACAATATTGTTTTGAAGATGGTCCAAACCTGGCTTATAATAGCTTGAAAAGATGACCCATAAACGCCTTCCAGTAAAATACTATATAGATATCTCTTCTAAACTCCCTTTATGTCAATCCCTCAATGTTTCTAAGATAGAGGTTATATCTGTCCACAAGATTTATTCAGTAAGTCCGATAAACACTCTTATTATAAGTCAAAATATTCTCTATTATGCTCAAGGTTTCGCCAAGATTTATTCCACAATTCTCAGTAATGTTCAAAGTAGTTCATCTCTCAACTAAGCCATAAGAACACTTAAATTTGAGCTATTTTCTAGCCTAGAATGGTTGTTTCAACAGAGATCTGATTAAGCACATTAAGGCTGAAGTTAACAAGTTTTGTAAGCTTAGAATAAAGTCCCTGTCAGCCCACTCAAATAGTCCTTTAATAGTGTCATAGCTACAACACTTTAGTGTAGCCCTAAATAGAGACAATAATAATATCACAAATGCTCAGAGAATGGCACTATCCAACAAGAAATTCCCACCAATAATTCCAATAAAACTATGCCCAATAGTTCTCCTAGCCTCCAAATATAGTTCCTTAGACCTACAACTTTCTTTTAATGAATCAACACTCTATATATAGGTATAATCCCTTTCCAAACTCGTCCTTTCCTTTCTTCTTCCTCGCCTTAGTTGCTATCTCTTTTCTCTACAGATTTCAGATGATATATCCAAATTTTTCTAAGCTAAAATAGAGGGGACGTTGGGTTATTTATAATTGTTTAAACATTTTGATGAACAAACACGTATTTTCACTTGAGATGACATGATTATAAATTTGCAGCCGACGTGAGCAGGATTAATAATTAGATTTTATTAGATCATTTTTTTGTTATGTTCTTTTAGGAAGTTCATTTGAGGTTGTCTAATTGTTGGACAATTTGTCGTCTAAGTTCTCAAGTTCGAGTAGGATTTATTGCTAGATGTGTGACTTCTATAGCATGGTTTTTTAATTTTTAATTTTACTGCTATTTATGTAACTTTCCTACAAGATCCCACAAGTATTGAAAGAAGGTCTATATGTTATTTTATTGTGAGAAACTAGAACAACCTGTTCCTTGCACATATGTCTTGCATTGAATTCCAATCTAGAACCTAAAAGTACTTTGGTCATCATGAATATATTAAATATTTTATTTATGTTAGGGCTTACATAAACGAGGGCATATAATATCTCAACAACTAGGGTTTTTCATAAAGCATTAAGGCATGCACTAGGTTAGGGTTTCCTTTAATAAAGCCCCTAGGGTTTGTAGTTGTTGTAGTGTTTTCTTCTCAATGATGTACGAAAAGAACCCACATAAGATTGTGGACGACCAACAATATCAACAATATGAATGACTGCAAAACATTTTAGATCTGCAGTTGTTGATAGAAGCAAAACCTGCCAAAATTATGATCTATGCTACTATCATAGTTAAAGGGTGAAAGAAAGAGTAATAACTACAAAACATCCAATGGAAACCAGATATGCAAGGAATAACTTTATAATAAAACTTGTGAAGACAATAGATAGATGTTACCAGTCTCCCTCTATGGGATTGGTTCTTGGCTATCCTCAAATGCTTTCAGATTCTTTAGAGTCTCCATCCTCTATAATGCGTAAACCCAACAAAAATATGGTGTGTGGCAATGAAATAATTAGAGTTACAACAATGAGTGCAACAATGAAAACAATCAAAAGTGAATAATGAATGGAAAACCCTCCTATTTATAAAAAAATATTGAGTTATCCTCAAATAATGAGCAATAATAAAATATTATTAATCGCATTCTTGGAATAACCACTTTGAATATTTTATTATATTTGTTTAGGAGGGAAAAAGTATTTAAACTTTTATTTAGAAATAATAAATAAATAAATGATTTATTTATTATCTCAATGAATTAGTTAAAGAATAATAAACAAATAAGGATTTATTCAATTATTCCTAAGGGATTTAGTCAAATTTAACAAAGAATAATAATTAATTAGTGATTAATTAATTATTCTTAGAGAAAAATATGGTAAATAATGATTTATCTGTTTATTTTCCATGATTGGGTCAAATTTGACAAGCAATAATAATAAAACATTGGTTAAATTAATTATTCCTAGAAGAAAATCAAATAAATAATGATTTATTTAATTATTCTTCATGGGTTTAACTATAAATTACTTAATAAAGGTGGTTTATTAGGTAATTTCTCATAGTGAAAGTAATTTTACTAGGGTACCATTAGCTTTACATGGTGTACTTCAATCCATCTAGTAAATTAGGCTAGATGATCAATTTTTTGGTGATAACAAATTTCCCCCCAACGTATGACTATTAGGAGAAAAACATATGACCGAAGTACATAGTAAAGGCACAATCACTTAGACAACACAGGGGAGTCAAAGAGAGAGAGATATAGACCAATGAAGCTGAAGCTAAGAAAGGATAATGACAAAGGGGGTGAGAATATTGCAAGTCTCCATTTATGTTGTGGTACAAGACCTCAATGAGGTGGGCGAGGGATACCCATACCTGCCGAGATAACTTACTACAGAAATAGTGGTTCACCCTTAAATATGAAACTGAGTAATAAAGTACATGCTAAATGGTACATGACACGTTGGCATAACAGAGCCAGAAAATAATACAATTTGTCCTATATACATAATGCACCTAGTGAAAACATGCGCCAAGACTGAATACAATAATATCTGAGTACATGAGATACAGAGTTTCTTTCCTCAAAAAATGAGTGGGAGGTTGGGTAGAACAACTAGAGAAGCCGTGCTGAACAAGGAAGGGCTCTGCAAAACTGAATGGATCATCTTGAGGAGATGTGCATTGTATGAACACTGCAATCAGTAGGAAATGAGTCCAACAACTCTGTGGAACTGCATCTGAAGCTTTATCATAGTAGGTATGCATCCGGGCATGTGGGGGGGATAAGTGAAGGGCACCCCCTCATGAGGTATGAAAACATGTCACACAGACCTGGGAATCAATGGTACAATCTACTTCATCACTAGACCATCAAGTGTGTGGATCATGAACATGAAATGACCAAGTCAAAGGGAAATAATGAGACCCTCTACCCGATCCAAGGTACCAAACAAGAATGGAAGCTGGAACCAACATACACTGCCCTCTAGGTCATTCTTCTGGAATAAATGAGCTGATGTCGATGGAATAGGCCCCGCAATAGATGAGGCAATGAGGATTGTCAACTAAAGCACGAGGGGAAATAGTAATGTGAGTGATCGACTGACACCAAGGATAATGGGGAAATGGGATTCAGGGACAAACGCACGACTTCCCTTCTCAGAGAATAAAGTGCATGGTTGACCGGGCAGCAGCTGACTCAACTCCGAAGGGGATGGGGACAGTATGATTGGGGGCAAAAATGGGCAACACAGGATGAACGGTATGAAAATATGGATGGAATACTATGACCTGATATGATGGGAGATGAAATAGACTCCAATATTGCAAGGGTGACTCATCGCAGATGCTCTGAACAAGGGTGACTCGATGATGCTGCCACACAGACGAGGCCCGGTGGGGACCATGGAAACATGAGTAAATGATGGTTACTCATGACAAAAATCGACATATGGTACAACAAGTATTAAGAGGAGGTGCACCTCAAAGTACAAGTGTCACTTTATGACAAAGTTAAATTTTGAGAGTCGACGAAGCGATCCTCTTGGAAAATCGGTTTCTGGGTGAAGTGTCAAATCATAAAAAACAAAGGAAGACCCATTTTAGAGCTTGACAAGAGATTTCCAATGGTACTGACAGTTAATTAGATAGAATTATGGTCTAGTAGCAACGGGCAATAGAAAAATTGGGGATTTTTTTATGAAAGGATGTTTTCCCTCCAATTTGGATTCATTTGCTAAGCGAGTTGTGGTGAATTTGGAGAGGAGGAAAAGGCCCTAAACCTTGTGGAGATGATAGAGGAAAAAATAACCATTACAATGAGGATACGTGACTTTCAGGTAGGTGGCCTTACTCATCGCTTCAATTTCATTGGTTTATTTCTTGATTTTTGGCACCTGGGAGCTCCATGAGAGACCCTTATTCTTTCTCACGGTCACATCGCACTTTCTAGGCCCAGAAGTGCAATTTGGATCATAGGAAATAGCTGGAAACCTTCGAGCTCACACTTTTCTAGGCTAAAAACTCCAATTTGTGGTTGGAGAAAGAGGTGGTCTGCTGGCCTGGTGGGGGCTGTATGTTGATCTGTGTAGCTGGTTGTTTTCTTTTTTGAACTAACAAGACATGTGGTGTTTTCTAGATATGGAAGAGCTGAAAACCAACTGTCGTGAATGAGACTTGGATGCTATGGGCATGTCTGACATATTTAGAGCTATGGCTGCAAACACTTTTATGATACATAATATGATTATGCATTTTATATGATGATAATGGTTCACCATTTGTGTGATTATCTCATGTGGTATACATGTGATAAATGCCAATATGAAATGTTGTTTGCAATGGTACCTAGATAGTGATTTTGGGCTCTAAGCACATGACCAAAATTAATGGTTTCAAATTCATGTACCAATAGATTCACTCTTAGATATTTTCTAAATAGGACTCGGTTATGCACATGATACACACCATTCAATTGCATGACAAGTAGTAAGGAATCTAAAGAAACATGAAGATGAAGTATGTGATGATCGAGGGCATCGACTAACAAACCTATCACTGCATCATATTCAGCCTGATTATTGGTGGTCGATCGATGCACATGCCATTTCAAAGGACTAACATCTACAAGAGGGTAAACATGGCCCGGGTTGTTGAGGCTAGATTCTGGGAAAAATGACTTGCATTGTCGGTATGACTGATATATGGTGTGGATGATGCATCTATCTGAAAGGTGCAAAAGAAAACTAATGAGATGGTGTAATCTACCTGACTTCATGGTAGAAATAAAGACATGCAAATCAAAGGGATGTGCTGTGAGCAACATTTATGGAGATAGAGAGCATTGGGAGAATTACGAAGGAAATGGCTTTCGAAATCCTCTGAAGAAATGCCCCCTTACTTAAGTGTATGGGTAATCATGGGTAGACATAGCCTCCATGGTGTCCTCATCAGGCTGAAATATGGGCAGACAAGAGGAAGACTGACTACATGATGAAGCGACATTACTTGGTGCATAAACCTGAGAAATAAGGTTCACATACACATCATCTAGAATGGTAGACGACGAGCTAGTAGATGGAGGATCTATGGATGTTGAGACTTGAGATTCTCTCGAAGGAGGTTCGATAGAAGCATGCACTGAAACCATGGAAATGTTTGTTTGTGAGGAACTCAATGATCACGATAGGTAAAGGATGTGGTTTTTGGTGTCTGTCATCTCGACATTAGGGGGAGGGATCACAATGGTTGGACCATAGTCTCCTTATTTTGGTTGACTAGTGGAACCATAATCAGTGGGTAGAGGAGAAGATGATCTACTATGAGTGGCCTCGTATTCGCGAATCGCCCCGAGGAAATCGTCAAATTCATCAAGACGAGGGCAGCGATGGGAATTTTGACCATGATGATCACATAGGGCACAAGGGTGATTTGTGCGCAACATTTTGAGTTTCTTAGGTGGGATTGATATTTTAACATGGATTTCTAGAATATTTGACTAAGGGAATGCTTCATGAACCAAAGGTTTAAGTTGAGGAAGTTCGAGACAATTGTTGGTTGTGTTCCCAACAACTTCACACAAAGCACACGACTCTAGGGCCTTAGGGGTTGGAGGAGCTTGGGGAGACTTGTCCTTCGAATCTTTCTTTCTAGTTTTGCCCCCCTGTCCAGATGCTTTCGCAACAGGAGTTTGTTCTTTTTGAGGTTGTGATGGTACTGAAGTAGTGGTAGGGGTCATGGGGACTGGTTGAACCGGGGTCAGAGCGTGATACTCATCTAGATCTTCGGTGGGGGGGGCCAAGATCTAAAATATTGAAATGGATTTTTGGGGAGAGGCCCCCAAAATCACAAATAAATTTTTTTATTAAAACTGAGAATAACTGTAAAAGCTACATTGCGGCGGACAAACTATCCTTTTACAAAATGCGACTTCTTAATTACAGTATTTTTTAGTTACAATATGATGGGTCAATTCTGTGGTTGAATGAATGCCATGGGTGGATGTCACAATACCATGGGTCAATTCCATAGGTGAATGAATACCATAGGTGGATGTCACAATACCATGGGAAAATACCATGGGTGAATGAATACCATGGGTTGATGTCACTTACAATACCATGGGTGGATGTCACTTACAACACCATGGGTGGATACCACTTACAATACCGTGGGTAAATTCCATGGGTGGATGAATAACATCGGTGGATGAATACCATGGGTTGATGCCATTTTACATTCGGATCATTCCTCCCTCCTTAAGAAGCAATGGTCCCCATTGCATGAAGTTCCCTCCTGTGAAGCCTTTGTTGAATATGAAGAGCCACTAAAGAGAAGGTCTTTATGTGGTTAACCCATAACCATGATGAATGAAGATCGGATAATAGAGACACCATGTAATTATTGTGACCAACTGTGACATTGACAATGTACGGTCTAGAAAATGGACTTCGATGAAGTGTGGGTTTGTGGATGATCCATAACCATGATGAACGAAGATCCGAGGATAGAGGTACACTGTAATGCTTATGACCAACTGTGATACTGACACTGTGCAGCCTAGCGAATGGACTTCAATGAAGTGTGGGTTTATGGATGACCTATAACCATGACAAACGAAGATTTGAGGATAGAGATACCCTGTAATTCTTGTCACCAACTGTGATACTAATAGTGTGGGGCCTAGAAAATGGAATTCGATGTCAAGGATTTTGTGTGGTTGACCCATAATCATGATGTTGGTTGTTGATGAAGTAGAAGTGCCTACAATCTTGGGGTGGGAGAGCACGTCTCCAAATAACCCAAGCTAAATGCTTCTATCCTGAAACTGATGAATGTGAAGTAGGTGCCTACTAAAGTGGGGCGGGAGGGCATGTCTCCAATGGGAGCCTGCTCTGAATGTTGTTCCAGAGTTAAAATGGACATAACTTAGTCAATATAACTCAAAATATTTATTATAACTTATTTTTGGAAGCAGAAGGACCATTTTTCATCTTACCATGTGCTGGAAATCCTTATTTAGACACTCTAGAATATCAGATTAGTGCTGGAATTTTTCCGTTGTCACAAAAATTCTGAAAAAAATAGTTTATTTTAAATCGGCAATATCTTCCACATCTGAACTTTGATTCAACCCATTTTTTTTTAAATTGGGTGATTTTTCAAGAGGAGCTAATATCTTCAATCATTGTTATAAAAATTTTCACAACAACTACAAAATTATAGGAGAGTCACCGTCCACCAATTGACGTTAGAAAAAAATCTACAACATTGCTGATTTTAAGTCAGCAATATCTCGTTCATCTAGACTCCGATTCGGCTAATTTGTTTTTTGAATTTGGGTATTTTATCGCAAGGAACCAAAATATGTTATTTGTTTTTGTAAATTTTATACCAAAAATTTCAGATCTAATTTGCAAAATCGCCGCCCAAAAACATTCCTACAGAAAAATGAAAAAAGAAAAATTCTTCCTGCTTGGCCCAAGAAAATGCTCTATGGAAGACGTAGCCCATGCTTGAAGTTTGTTGAATATTGCTGCAAAATTTTAAATTTAAATATGCATCGATCCCTCATTCCCATGGAATCATAACTTGCTATGATTCCACTGATCCAGATCTTTGGCGGGGGGGGGCAAGCTCTAAAAGATTGAAATGGATTTTGGGGGAGAGGCCCCCAAGATCTGAAAATTTGAAATGCTAGAAGAAAAAGGGGAGAATTCCAATTAAACAAAACCGCAAAGATTTTTTCTTATTAAAACCGAGAATAATTGTAAAAGCTACAATGTGGCGGAAAAAATATCCTTTTACAAAATGATAGTTGTTACTTATAGTATTTTATAGTTACAATACCATGGGTAAATTCCATGGGTGAATGAATACCATGGGTGGATGTCATAATACCACGGGTCAATTTCATGGGTGAATGAATACCATGGGTGCATGTCACAATACCATGGGCAAATACCATGGGTGAATAAATACCATGGCTCGATGTCACATACAATACCATGGGTGGATGCATGGATGTTGACTCATAGTAATTCAACTAATCAATGGTAATGATCTTCCCTTCATGGAAGAGACACAACATGTGGAACACCGCAAATGCAATAACTAACATGGCATATGTGTAACTACGACCTAAGAAAATATTGTAATCCAAACGGGCATCAATGACTTCGATATCCACATGGACAGCCTTTCTTGCATAGGTCACTGGATAGTTGTGGTACATGCCAAGGTGTTGGGAAGAGTGTCCATCCCAAGCACACAAAGTGATGGTGGAGGGGGATAACTTGGGTGACTAGAGTTGTTTCCAAATAGCAGTGGAAATCACACAGGTGGATGCGCCTTCGTCAATAATGCATCTAGAGATGATGGAATTGTAGACTCTAACTGGTATCGAGAAAGAAACAGATGAATGTAATGGGTGGTGCTCTCAACCGGAAGACAATCGAAGGATCATCGGAAGGGTCCACTGCACCTAGGGCATCTAGTAGAGCCTTCTTCTGGGAAGGGCACGACGAGAGGAATTCCAATCTTGACATCGCGACAGGTGATTATGCCAAGTCGTCTATTATACTAGATGTATGGGCAGCTATGTTAGAAGCCATATTATGGCTTAATGGCCCCTTTGGGATCTTGGGAATGGCCCCAAGTTTAGGTTGAGGGATCTGTAAAGGACCATTTAGTGTCATAAGAGGCTTAATGGAGACTTTGGTTTTGGACTCGATAGCTAACGAAGTGGAGGGCTTGTCATATTGACACGAGCGAGTTTGTAGGTTGATATTGGAGGGTTTAACCTCATCAGAGTTCATCATCATGATCTAGTAGTCACCCATACCAGAAGGTTGAGGGAGGCGGGCTACTTGACCTAGCAGGGGTTGAGCAGCAACAAATCCTTGCTAAAGGAAAGCATTTGTGAGCACAACCGTTTGAGGTGGCGTAGGATTCTGAGGCCATTTTTGACATCGAGAAGCTACTTGAGCTTGCCATAGTTGGCGCATCTGGGTTAAAAGGGGGAACTCATG